>PVKM010000168.1:104538-137359 GCA_004027735.1 Carollia perspicillata | reverse complement strand
AGGAGGCCTCTGGATAGATTCGAGGGCACAAGGGACACTGCCTGAAGCAGACAGGTGGCAATGGAGTTGGGAAGAAGAGAAAGGAGAGATAGTAATGCTCATTGCTGATGGGATTTAGAGGGTGCCAGGATGAGGGGGGAAGCAGAGTCTATTCGAGTATTATTTATTTTTTTATTCTAATTCTGTGGCAGAGAAACTCAAAACAATAGTGACCCAAAGAAGAGAAAAGTTCAGGTAGCCAGCCCCAGGCTGGTATGGTGGCATCACAATTGCTAGAGACCCAGACTCCTTCTATCTTGATTTGCCCAGCTTTGATCACGTGGTCCAGAATGGCTGCTCCAACTCCCATGGTCACATCAGCATTCCACATAGAGGAATGAGGGGAATGGGGAAGGGGCTGCACCTGCTAACCTCCCGCTGGCTGAACTTAGGGGCAAGACCACTCGCAGCTGTAAGGATGCTGGAAATTGTAGCCTGCCCCATGCCCAGGTAACAATTCTTCTGTTGTGGAAGACAGAGAGAATGGATCCATGGAAATGTGGTACAATTCCACTGGCTTCTCTGAGTTTGATATTTCTTACTTGCACAATACATTCTGCAAGTAGTCATATTTGTTTGTAACCAAATAATGTTAAATATGATCAAATCACTGTCAATAACATGCTGTGTTTCCCTGGGTACCAGGTCCCCTTATTTGGCCTCAGTTTTCCCAACCATTGAAGGAAGTATTGGAAAATATTCTTAACATGGACTCTATGAGGTTAGCTGAGTGGGCTGTGGAGGACTGTGAATACTTACATGATCAATTTGGGGGCACACATTTTTGGGGGAGAGTCTATGGCCTTCAAAAGATTTATAAGGGGGTTGTGACCTTAGAAAGTTGAGAAACAGTATAAACGAATTGCTCAGGACACTCCATGCTTATATTGTATGATTCCTTTGTACCCACCTTGTGGCATACACTTGGAGAGGAGTCCAGGGAAAAGAAAAAGATAATTGAAGGGCTCTGGTCAGTGGAGTGCATGGCCCCAGCCTCATCCTGACAGCGCCCACGGGGTATGGGTGTAGGCGCCATCCCTGGGCCTTCCTCTTCAGTCCTTGCCCTGGCTGAGCGAGGCCTTGGCTGGGTGCATGCCTGGCACACCCTGCCTGATGTCTCCCATGCAGTCCCCAAAGCTCCCAGCCAGGAGCCAGTTAGGGTTTCAGAGGCACAAGTGAGCCGCTGTGTTTGGCCTGCCAGGTGAAAAGAACAGAGCCCGCATTAACGAGACGCTTCTCTCCTGGTATCGCCTTTCCCTTCGCAGGCAGTGTCTTGGACTGGGAGCAAACCTGTCTCTCTCTCCGGAGCCAGGGATTTGATATTGTTGTGAATGGAGGTTTTCATCCCCCAGCTAGTCGTCTGCCCTCCATGGCGCCTGCCACTGGTGCCAGGCTTGGCACGTGAGCCCCCAGCTGTGGGAGGAGTAGGTGGACCGAGAAGAGCAGGGCTCAGCAGTTGCCCCTCCACCCAGACTTGGTGGAGGAAGAAGAGACATAGTGCCCCAGGAGAAGGAGGAAGGAGACAGGTTGACTTCCAGATGGGCACAGATGGGTCCCGATGTATGGATGGCACATACTGACAGAGAATTTTTGATAGCCTGATGAGCCATCCTCATGGAGCAGTCCTGTCCAGTCAGGATGGTACAGAATAAAGCTGGGGAGAGAAATTTGATCAAAAGGATATGGGAGAAGAGAAAAGTATTGTGGCACCAAAACACTCAGACCCGTGATGAACATCTCAGAACATGGAAGGTGGGAGAGAAAGAGGTGTGAGGGAGGTGGTAGGGGACTGTGCTGGACACTGTTTGGGAGATGGGTCAGGAAGAAAGGAATGCCAGAGGAGAGCAGGCATGGGCTGCGATGGAAGCTCCAGCTTGGGATTCTGGCAGCTGGAAAACAGACCTTCACTCCGGGAGTCAGGCCAGTAGGAGAATTCACGACTGGGTGGCAGGGTGTGGTCCTGCTGTGGCAGGGAGCTGGAAGTGGGCCTGACACCTTGTGCAGCTGCCCTGCTGCACTCCTGTATCTGCAGGCCTCTGCCTCTTCCCTCTGCCACAAGCTCTCACTCAGCACAGGCCTGGGCTACACCTTGGCAGCCTTGCCCTGCAGGTGTGGGACCAAGTAGGGTGGCCAAAGAAAGAGAAAGGGCCAGAAAGGATTGGCTATGGTTTCAAAGAACAGCACACAGGGGCCTGCATCTTGGCTGTGAAGCACTTGATTGTCCATTTTCTGGTTGGGGTCCCACAGGCCGGTGAGTCAGGGCAAGTCCTGATAAACACCACCAGACTGGGGACGATTTAAAGCATCTACATTTACCAAGTGTCCCGAAGGTCAGGCTGTCTGCTGCTAAGGGTCTGACATGAATTTCTTGAGTTCCATCCTCAGAGCATTCCTGCTAAGGAGGCAGACTCCTTTACTGAAGGAAACAGAGGTTTAGAGATGCTAAGTATCCTGCTCAGAACCACAGGGGCATGAATTTTGAATCCCCGTTCTGTTTGAATCCAATGCCTGCTTGTTCCCACTAAGGCAGACCCCCTCTCTTCTTTTGAGGGATGGTGTGGGAGGTCTGGGGTGGCTTGAAGTTTGAGAGTGGACCTGGTCACAGGTCTTCCAGTGCATGTTTGCCAAGGCACATGTCATTCAGTAATTCCTGGTTAGGCAGACAAAGAGATAACAGTGGTCTCCTCTCAAGGGTCACCCACTGCAAACAAGGTTCTAGGTGCTGTGGGGAGTTGGGGGGCAAATGGGTCAGTCCCTGTCCTCAAGGAGCTCACAGACCCATCGAAAGCAGATGACTAATGAGTTAAGACCCACTCCACAGGCACAGAGTCAGACAAATCTGTTCCACTGGGCAGGGTGGCCGGAGGAGAGAACCAGAATGTCTCAGAACCTTAGTTTTTTTCTCTGTAATACACAAGATAGTAGTACCTAATTTATTGCACTATTGTGGAGATTATGTAAACTAATGAGTGCTGAGCACAAGGCCCAACACAAAGTAGGGGCTCAGAAATCATTATAATTATGATTCTTATTACCATTCCAGATAGGGTTTAATGACAGCTAAGAGCAGTTAAGTTGAAGAACTATGAGAGAGGCACCAATAAAGTGCTAATGGGATTCAAGGGTGGGAAGAGGACAGGTGGGTGGGGAAGATGCAGGAAGGCTTCCCATTTTGTCGACGCTGTCCTGTTTATCTTTATTATCATCCTGTATGAAGCCCCCTCTGTCTCAGTCACACTGACTCTCCAGGAGAGGCAGTCAGCACCCAGTCACGATCTTGGGGAGTGAATGACTCAACGAATGATGCATCCAGCTCCAGTGCTTCAGAAGCCTCAGGTACATCAGCTCCCCTCCACATCCCAGCTGCTCTGCTCATAGAACTTCTGTGGTGCACTCACAGCCAACGGTTGTCTAACAGCCCCTGCTGCACACAGGCCCAGCCCCCAGTGTCCAGACTAAGAATCCCTGCTCCTGAGACTTCCTCTGGAGACGGCAGCCTAGGGAGCTTCTACAACCATCTGAGTCACAGGGAGGATGGAGAGAGCAGCTGAGGGAAGTCCAAAGGCCTGGGTCATCACCTGCCACTTGGAGCCATAGGCTGGGCTACTCAGGTCTCTGGGCTGTAACAGTCATTTGACCCTGGCCTTCCCAGGGTCTGTAGCAGAGGGTGCTAGTTTGACCCATAGGGCAGGAAACCATCCACCAATAAGGTCAGTAGGCGAGTATACATCTCATTGCCTCAGTGGGACAGCCCTTAGGTGTGTCCTCCCCAGGTGGTCCCAAGGAGGAATGAACCATAGACAAAATCTCTTCATTAACACGTCCTTTATTTGTTCATCTTTTTTCACTGTCTGGTCTCCCATGTCCCCACCATGCTCCTGGGCTGGGATCACCTCCCAGATAAATTACTTGCACCCAAATCCTTGTCTTAGAGGCTGCTTCTGGAGAGCCCACTCAGAGCAGCACGTGGCTGGGTCACTCTTAGGCTGTGTGTCAGGGGGTCCTGGCAGCTGGAGTGTGTCTTCTCTATGGCATCTTTGCTCCAATGTTCCTATTCCTGGCTCTTCTTCAGCTTGGCTACCTCACCCACATTCTCAGGGTGTGGGGAGAAGTCAGGACCTTCCGCTTGCCATCTGGGTTATACAGTGACCTCCAGCATCCAGGACAAGCATCTTCCTTGATGGGAGGATCAGGCAGTGGGGAAAAAATTAAACATTTTTGGTCTGGCTTCAGGAGGAACAGCAGGGAGCTCCCTCAAGTCTCCTGTAAAACGGGTGTGACTTTTTACATTTAGAGAGAACACTGTCAAGGGACATGGGAAAAAGGGCTGACTCATCAGGTCCTAATGACACTAACAAGTAGGGGGTTATTTGCTTTCTGAGGCTCCAACATCAGAGCCCCCACTTCTGCCTCCCTGGAGTGTGCCATACTCTGTCTTTTCACAGGAAAGCTGCCTAACACTATGGCAAAAGCAAGGTAATAAAATATTCATCAGCTGAGGCCAGAGGGTGGAAGCTCTCATGTCCTCCAAGAGATGTGGAGTCCTAAATTAAAGACACACACAGACACAGACAAAAGCTCATGCCCAACCAGCAGACATTCCCAGGCACATTTAGGGTCAACACAGCCTCACACAAACACACTAGCATCTGCCAAAACACACACATGTGCACTGATCACACAGCTGTGCAGCACCCAAGCCGGCACTAAAGATACACATGTGCTGTGATATGAACACATACATGTACATTACATGTTCCTGTGAACCCTCACTACATATGCCCACCACACACAAACCTCTCCCCCCACTACTGTAAAGAAAAGTGACTTCTTCTTAGCTGGTGTACTGGGGGCAGAAAAGCCCATCACCTGGCTCCGACTTCTGAACAATAGTTGCCTGTCTGGCTGTCCTGAGGAAGCTCTGTTCTGTTGGGCAGAAAGCAAATACTGCGCTGGGGGAAGTGTGACTCAGAGGTGAGTTACACAACTCCATTCTGCTGTCTGCTCTGCCCAGGAGGGGGAGGACAAGGGAAGCTTGAACATGTGCACGACAAAAGGGCTCTGCACTTCTGGGAGCTTCCACATGATCATGTCACTTGTCCAGGCTGGTAGTCTCCCTGAGGGCAGTGTGAGGAACAGCTGCACTGTCACGAACACACTTCTGTGTGCTCGATGGCAGGGAGCACCTTCCTCAGAGCGGTGGCTTTGGAGTGTGGCCTTCCCATGGGCCATCTCCTGCCAGGCTGGCCCTAGCCCAGGGCTCCATCATGACTGCAAAGGGAGCAGGTTGGCTCTTGGGCTTGTGAGACGGTCACATACATTGGCTTGTGTCTGAGGAAGTGATCCTGACTTCTGATTGTTTCTAGAAGCTCTGACTAGCAGCTCACAATTAGAGGATTGGTGCCAGACCTAAGATGTTTGACATTGTCCCAGGTCACAGACCTCCTCAGAGAATAACCATGTCCCAGTTCCCTGTGATGCTGTGTTTTTCATATCTCTCCTCTGCAAATATCCACCAAAACCAGGGCCTGAGGTGACAGAACAGGCTGCTGGAAGGAGCTCATAGTCTGTGAGGGAAGCAGACAAGGGCCAAGGACTTTTGCAATTTGCTTTTGGGCGAGGTAGCTCTAACTGATTCTGGAAGGTAAAGAAGTTGGCTAGACAAAGAGGGAGGTATGTGTGTGAGTGGGTGGGAAGTGGGAGGGGCAGAGGATAGATGATGGAGAGGAAGGAGAATTAAATTCTGAGCGGAAAAACAGCATTCCCAAAAAGAACATGCTTTCCGACATAGGCAATTATAGACCTGGGCTGGCAAAGGACAGCTCAGAAGCCAATGTCAGCTCCTTTCCTGGTTTTTTAAATAAAGTTTTATTGGCACACAGCCATGAACATTAATTTCTTTAGAGTCACAACAGCAGAATTGAGCACTGTCAGCATGGCTCTCGAACCTAAAATACAGTAAATAATATCTGGCCCTCTATAGAAAATATTTTGCCAACTCCTATTCTAGATCTACCAATTAATTCTGGAACCCATTGTAGAATTCTCAAGCCTACCACAAAATCTCTAGCACACACTGCATAAGTCTGGAATCCCATATGGTTTTCTAGAGCTCCCTGGAAGAATGACATTTGTGTAGGGATTTAGAAGTTTACAGTGAGCTTTTGCATCAATTATCCCATTTAATCCTTCAACAAGCCTGTGTGAGGTTAATGGTAATTTTATCCCAATTTTTGCAGATGAAAAAACGAAGACAAAGGGAATTTAAGTGACTCGCTGAAGACACATGGCTGGGAGACAGCCGAGTCCCGGGCAGACTGATTCTAACATTCCATGCTCTTTCCACCACATTAACCTACAGATGTTTCTCCGTCACACATTCCACGACTGAGCTGCCCTCCCTGACATTCCATTTCCCTCCATTCCTTCCTAACATCCCCGTTGCCACTGAGGAGGCCTTTTGTCCATTGTGCTGCCTTAGTGGGAGAGCAGGTTCGGAGGAGAATCAAATTTCCTTTCTGCATCTGTTTGCTGGTGCCCAGTGCACCCTGGGATGCTAACAAACAGTGACAGATGAGCTTCAATTGGCTGGTGTGTGTGAAGAACCACTGGACCAGGTAATTCCAATCCGCCCCTCTTAGAACTGCATCCAAGAGGGAGCCCAGGGTGGCAGTGACAGCCCAGGCCTTGGGGGTGCTGAGAGGGCCTGTGAGAGTCCCAGGAAGGGTAGGCATCCTGACTGACCCCATCTGAACACAAGGATTGCAGCACCTTTGCTCATTTATTTTCACAGGAGCTGCTCTTAATGGATTTTCATTCCATTTATTAGATACAAGGACCCAAGATGTGGCTGTGTTATATCAGGCGAATTCTGAAGGCCCATTCCCTGCACCACACACACACACACACACACACACACACACACACTTCCTGTGCTGCTGACTGGAGCTCTGCATGCTGTGGGTAACACATTTAGCTCAATAAAATGTAATATACGATGGGATCATATTTAACAAGGAAAACAGGGCCTGAATGGACAGAGGAACAGTGTGGCTGGGTTACCATGGAAACCCCTGGTTCAGAATTTCCTGACTCCTAGGAGATTACATTTTCAACCTTAATGCTGTATTAACATAAGCTTTGGCACTTAATGTCTCTGTTTTACACCTCCCCTCTCTCCCTTGCTCACAGGCGAAAGAGAGCATCCAAGATGAGCCAGGGAAGAGGAGAGAGGCTTCACTTCATGAAAGCCTAAACAGGATCCAGCTGAAACCAGCCACCACACCGAACAAGGAGCTCTGTAGTTTTCAGAGTGCATCACATCCATTATCTCAGTGACCTGCAGACAAGCCCAAGAACTGCACCGATGTGAGGTCGCCAAGCCCCGGGCGTGCTGCCTCTCAAACGTCTCTTGCATTCACTCCTTCTTCTCTGTCACACTGCCACTGCCCTTTCCATCTCTCCTGAGGATGTTGCAATAGCTTCTCACCAGTCTCCCTGCTCCCTTCTCACCCGTTACCCTTGCCTTCCCACCCACTCCTGCTGCCTGGGTGATCTTCCTGCACCGCAATTTTGTTCATCCTCTGGCTGCCTTCACAGCCTCCAATGGCCCCACCAGGTAGAGACTCAAGTCCCACCTCCCATGCATCCAAGTATTGCTGCCCCTCTCTACAAGTTCCTTTCTACTCATTTCCACCATACCCACCTTCCTCCAGCCCTTCAACCCATTGAGGCAATGATATACCTTCTGACTACACTTCTAGGGTCCATCCCTCTGCTCATGCCCTGAACTCCTGGCCTTTCCTTTCTTGCTGACCAACTCTTCTTCTTCCTTTAAGATTCAGCTTGATATTACCTACTTCAGGGGTGGCTGCTCAGCTGGCTTCCAGTGTTCCCTTGGTGCTTTTATCAAATGCTGTTGCAGTCCTTACCACCTGATGATCTTGGTTCTTCACACACCTGCCTCCTTCCCTGCATTGGGGGCTTGTCAAGTCCAGGGTTCATGCCTTCCTACTGCTGTATCCCCACCATCCAACATGGTTCTGGTACCTGGTAGCTGCTTGAATAACACTGGTGAAATTAAGTTGATGGATGAGGGCACTGGAGCTTAGAGAAGTCAAGGAGAATGGTTGAATACCACTTGCCTGGTAAGAAGCCCAGTTTTGGAGGCGGGTCTCTCTACTGTCGCTAACCCTCCTGGCCCCTGCTTGCTTTGGGTTCTCAGCACTATTCACAGCCCACAAACCACTTCTCTGTTTCCATAACTATGCTTTTTTTTCCTGTCAAACTCTTTCTTCCTTCCCCATATCCTCTCCACCAGCTGCTCAACAGCCTCAGCCAAGCAGGGCTATTGGAAAGCCTAGATTTGGAAAAATGAGGCTCAGAGACCCTTTAATCCATGCAAAAGCCCATGACTCTTTCTTCCCATGAGGCTTATCATTCTAAAAACAAGGTTCTCAATGTTGCAAAGAATAGCCATTCATCCAAGCAAACCGATGCTTTGGAGTTTTACACTAAGTATCCAAGAACCTTTATTTATTTCCTCAACTAGTGATTGGGTGCCAACTCCCCAACCCCACCCAATTATGTCCATCTGGAACCTCAGAATGGGATACTACTAGGAATAAAGATCTTTGCAGATGTAATTAGGGTAAAGCTATTGATCTGAGTTGAACCTGGATTAGGGTGTGTCCTAAATCCAATGGCAGGTGTCCTTATGAGAGAGAAAGGAGAAGAAATACAGAGGCACAGAAGAGAAGGCCCTACGAAGACAGAGGCATGGGCTGGGGTTGCGTGTCCACGGGCCAAGGAACACCAAGGGTTGCTTGGAGAGAGGCCTAAAATGGAATCTCTCTCCGAGTATCCAGAAAAATGCGACCCTGCCAACACCCTGATTTCAGATTTCTGGTCTCTAGAGCTGTGAGAAAAAAAAATTTCTATTGTTTTCAGCCACACAGTTTGTTGTTATTTTAGCCCTAGATGATGAATATAGCCATGCAATGAAATAATACAGAGGAAGCCCTAGCAGGGCTTCCTGAACAGGAAGGCACACGAGGACAGGGGTTCCTCACCCTTCACTTTCACATGTGGATCCCCCCACCCTGCACCCTACCCTGGCTCCTCTCAGCTCCTCTTAGTCTCTGAACTGCCCTCTAGCCACCTCCAGCAGCCCCTGCCCCTGCTCCTGTGTCTCCATCTCAGGCCCACATGCAGCTTCTGCTTACCTCATGGTTCTGTAGCCTGAGTGGTCCTGGGTCCACCTCACTGATGGTCTTTCCATTTCCCTTACATGTGCTGACCAGCCAACTCTCTACTCACAGTTAGACTACCCAGGAGAGATGATCTGATGGTTTAATTAACCACCATATTCCCAAATGTGCAAATATTTTACTCTAGGCCACCTCACGCGCAGCTGACCTCAGCTCTGCTTATCCTAGCCAAGGTCACCTTGGTTTGGTCATTGGTGGCCAGGGAGGCAAGCCATGTATTTTGACACGGGGATGGATGCTCTGAGAGGGCAAGACAGGTGACCTGAGATAATATCAGATTGGTGGCCCCTTCACTGTTGAGACAACTTTATATAGAAATGAGTAATATGCAGTAGGAATGGAAAAGAAAAAGCTAAGAAGCACTGTTTTCAAATGTATAAAGGGAAGTGTCATCAGCTGAAGTTTTTGAAAAGTCAAAATTACAACCTACTTGCCTCCCTCACTGGAGGAAGGCTGCCTTCGATGAGCTGCTCAAATGTGTTTGTTGCGCTGGGTCGTACTGACAATGTTGGTGACAGAAAGGGTGGGAGGTTGGACAGAGGAGTGGGCTCCCAGGACCCTGGGTGAGCTGGGGTCAGCCTGTTCACTGTGGGTGTTTGCAGAGGGTCCAGGACAATGGCTCTGGGCACTGGGCTGCTGTTACTATAACCCCACTCACTTTGTATGTGTGGCACTGTGCTAGACACTGTCCAGACACTCTCTAACACACTCTGCCCGGGACCCAGGGGCTGGATATCAGCGTTGAGCTTGTACAGATCAGGGACTCCAGGTAAGAATGCCCAAGGTCAGAGGATGAGGAAGTGAGGGAATCAGGATTCAAGCTCAGGTCAGAGGGGTGAGAGACATGACAGCCAAATGTACTGTGTGATCCTGGAATGGACCCTGGAGTGCAGGGAAGACAGGTATAAAGCATGTTATAGTAACATTGAATATGGAATCCAGATAAGAATATAGTGTAGTATCCATGTTAAATTTTCTGATTTTGATAACTATACCATGGAAAAGTAGAAGTTCTTGTTCTTAAGAAATAACACTAGTGTTTATGAGTAATAGGGAACAATGTCTCAACTTACTCTCAAATAGCTCAGAAAAAAGAGAGAGAGAGAATTACAAAGAGAATGAGACAAAATGTGGTAATTGAAGAATCTGGTGAAGGATGTGCAGGGGATGCTTGACTATCTTTGCCTCTCTACATTTGAAACTATATCAAAAATAAACTATAAAAAAGAAGACTCCAAAGTCCTGGCTCTTTCAATATTTTTTAACAGCAGCTTTATCGAGGTATACTTTCCACACATGAACTGCACATATTTGAAGCATATGCTTTGATAAGTTTTGACACATGTACACATCCATGAAGCCATTATCACTGTGAAGAGAGTGAGCATAGTGAACATCACACCTAAAGTCTCCTTCTGCTCCTTTGTAACTATCTCCATGATAGTTACAGCCTTAGTGCAGGCAAGTGTTACTATAGACTAGTTTGCATTCCTTAAACTTTTATATAAATGACATCATATAACATGTACTCTCTTTTGTCTGGCTCCTTTCACTCAATATAATTATTTTGAGATTCATCCATGTTGTAGCATGTAGAGATAGTTCATTCCTTTTTATGGCTGATTAGTATTCCATCAAATGGTTATACAGTTTATCTGTTCCCCTGCTGATAGACATTTGGGTTGTTTTCAGTTTGGCTATTATGAATAAGACTGCTATGAAAATGTATGTACATATCTTTGCATGGACCTATGTTTTACTTCAATAGAATGGGTAGATCACATGGTAGATGTGTGTTAACTGTTTTCCAAAATGACTATGGCACCAGGTGTGTGAGTGTGCTAGTTCCTGCATATCCTCTCTTGGGTATTGACTGACTTGGCACTGCTAGTAGTTTTTTTTTTTTAATTTTTTATTTATTTACTTTTAGAAAGAGGGGAAGGGAGGGAGAGAGAGAGAGAGAGAAACATCCGTGTGTGGTTACCTCTTATGTGGCCCACACTGGGACCTGGCCTGCAACCCAGGTGTGTGCCCTGACTGGGAATCGAACAGGTGACCCTTTGATTCACAGCCCGCACTCAATCCACTGAGCTACACCAGCCAGGGCATTGCCAGTAGTTTTGATTAGAGCCATACTATGGACTCATAATGATATCTCATTGTGGGTTTCATTTGCATTTCCCTAATGACTAGCAGTGTTGATGTTATCACCAGGCCATTTTCTCTCCAACTTCTTTGGGGGCATTGCCCCTCGGGGTAAAGAGGCGCATGCAGTAAGCCTGGGAATCTCGGTGACTGCCACTCTGAATCCCAACATGAAAGGTTGAGTCCCCAGCAGAGAGCAAGGGAATGAATGGGCCCAGGTTGAAGACTAGAGCCATAATGTAAGAGCCCAGGGCACTTAGAGACTAAGGTATTGGCCCAATGGCTCTGATTGGCAGATAATACCCTTTGGATGGAGCATTTACCAGCTCAGTAGCCCAACTTAGGGCTTTCCCACAGGTGATCAGTAAACAGGATGCATTAGGTCCTAACTCTAGGATTTCATTTACTGAACAATCATCAAGTGCTTTCTTTCTTTTTTTTAAAGAACTAAATAACAAAGGTTTATTCAAGGACCTTAGGTTTTAAAAACTGGAGACACAACTAGACAATACCCAGAGTGTTCCAAAAAAGTAAGAAAAACTGAGAATCCTTATGTATAAAAAGTACATTCTTGAGAAGAATCAGTCCCGCATTCTTAGCCTCTGTATTGGTCTAAGCTGATAATCTCTTAGATGTCCAGTGGTCTGGATAGTGGATGTTAGCCAATCTGGACAGGTAGACTTTCTTTCCTAAGTCCTTCAGGGTATAATTAGAGGGCAAATGCCTACTTCTGTGACCAGCATGTCTTTGATTGGCTTTGGTTGGTTCTTAGTTTGTAGGTAACTTTCAGAATGAAGTCAAAACTCCTAAGAATTGTGTTCAAGGCCTTTCTTGATCAAGTTCCTAAATTTAGGTTTTCTACCATATCATTTTACCCAGCCTGTGCTCCAGAGCAAACAAATGTCCCAGTGCCCCAGACTTGCCAACCCCTTTCTGCCTCTCTGCCTTAATCTTCTCTCATGCCTCTCCCTCTCTTGGCTGCTGGGGACCTGTTCATCCAGCGGAGGCTTCAAGCCTCCCTGCAGCCTTCCTCATCTTCACAGGAAGAATTAATTGGGGTCATCACTGTCTGAACTTGTATCCCACAGGCTATTTATGAAGGCTGTGAATTCCTGAAGGGCAGGACACTATTACACATACCTGTCTTAGCACTGGATCCTTCCGGCTTATAGTCACTCAGTCGCCATAGGCTGAATCGAGCTGATGTCTGCACTACACCCGGTCTCTCTGCAGTTGGGGACTGGGAGGACTTACCCCCTCCACCACCACGTGTGGTTCACAAATCATTCCAAATGCTGGAGATGGCATCTGCTACATTCCAGAAAGTTGAGTACCTCTGCCACCTCGCCCACGGTTACCTGGAACAGCCATTATCGTTGTGCGAACACATGGGCCAGGAGTTTAAATACTAGAAACAATTACTTTCTCAGGGTGCATCGTATTAAACATGCCAAACTCATTGAGATATGAACTGGTCCTAGAAGCCTTCTTTTCTTCTTTCCTCCCCCCCCCCCCCTTGTTCCAGTGGCATTTACGCATCTGTACTTCCGCTACAGAGCTATTCCCACTAGAAATGCCATGAAACCTTTCAAATAAAATATTTAATGTGTGGATCTGGTAATTTTATGTTGTGAGTTATGAAACCTTTATTTAGCTCCCACCTTTTATTAAACCTCAGGGTTCTCCTTTGGTCTCTAATGATATTACGTTGCATCAGAATTAGACAGTGTTTTTTGTTTTTGTTTTTGTTTTTGTTACAGGGGGCTGCATTATTTGTTGTGACTCCATAATGCTAATGTTTAAGTTTTGAGTCCTTTTACTGCTGATTAAACCTCTAAAGACTACAGCAGAATTTCTGCTTCACTGCTAGAAGAAAAGGAGACAGCACGGTTTGTATTGAGGAGATCACTTGAAGAATGTGCGGGAAGGTTGCTGCATTTATGAATAAAGTGAGGCATTATCATTTTTAATAGGAATTAAACAGCTAGAGGGAGAAGTCGGGCAATGCTGTGATCAGTGCAAAGGAAAACAATCTAACAATTTTAATTAACTGTATTTTAATAGCTTTAGTTATAATTGAATAATTTAAATACCAAGGGAAACAGTTAAATCTCCTAAAAGCCTTTTTTTATTTACATTTTAAATACAGTTCACGGTGAAGAGATGACAGTGTGTGTGCTGGGGGGGAAATTGCCGGGCTGACTCCAGCAGCCGGCTGATCCCGGAAGAAGAGGGGTGGAACCCAGGTGATCCCAGGTCAGGGCTCAGGTGCCCACCACCTCAGGAGGAGATGGCCTCCTGAAAAGACCATGGAGACAGAAGTGGGCAGTGAGACATTCCCCACCCACCCATGACCTGCCACACATCTTGTGTCACAGCCCCCTCAGTTAGTGGGGTCAGGAGGAAGTCTTAAGACACAATCAATGTTAAAGTGGTATTCATCGCCAGTCTACAGTAACAACCACCATGCAGTTATAAAATAGTAGAAATAACAGCTGACGCTTATGGAGGGCTTCCTGAATGCTTGCGGCTGGAGATAATGGTGAGAGAGAGAGAGAGGGAGAGGTGGGCCCTACCCTCCTGGAGTTTTTCAACTGGAGGGACAGACAGATAATAAATAAGTAAACAAAATTAGTATAAATTATGGTAAGAGGCTTATCAGAAGCAAAACAAGATGCTAACATAGAAGACAATGGGGTAGTAGGGGTAATTTTAGATAAGGAGGACAGGGATGGTCCTTCCCTGGAGTTGATATGTACATCGAGACTTCGAGAAGTGTGGCGCAGACGCTGGTATCTAAGCCTGGAGCAGCTGGAGCTTTCCTGCCAGACAGAGCAGCATCCTTGAAGGACTCTGGGGCGGGCAAGACTTGGTGGCACTGTGGTGGAATTGAGAGGTGCTAGTAGTGACTAGACAACAGGAAGGAGGAGGGGTGCTGTAAGGTAGGGTAGAGAACCTGCACTGAGGGTTGTGGAAGCCTTTGGAAGGTTTTAAGCAGTGGAATTGATTCGTGATTCTAAAAGATCTTACTGCTATTTTCCTCAGCTTTGTGCGGGGGTGAGACCTCCTCCCTCCCTCACCCCTGTGAGCTTTCCCAGCCCCTGTGTCAAAATTCCTAATATCCCAGTTCCCATTCAAACCCCCATCTGAGAGCTGGCCTTTGTTCCACATCCCTTGCTGATCCAGGCCTTGTTTGGTACTGAATAGATTCCTCCCAACCTCTGCCAACCCCCAAACCATAGCACTGTCACCTCTCCAGCACCATATGTCACTACTGGCTGAGACTCCTGCTACTGTACATCCACCCCTTGTCTGGGGCCAGTGAAGCCCATGTCATTGTGTACTAACCAGCAGTTACACTCTGGGAGATCAGCCCACTGCCTACACAGCACCCCTTCCTCCCTCCTTACCAAGCCTGCAGAGGAGTCTCCTTGTGTCTTGCAGCCAAGCCCTTCTGAGGCATGAGTGTCTCCATCAGTGCTAACAAGCAATCCTGTGAGAAAAAATGCCCACCACCTGCAAAGACACGACATTGGGAGATGATGGCAAGATGCGATCTGTGGGGATCTGCTTGGTCCGAGTAGACTGCTGATGGACAGTGGTTTGGATTGCCATCCCCTTCCATTACAGCTAGGGATCCCTGCAGCTCCAGGCCCCCCTACCACTTCCGGTGTCCTCTCCTGCTGGGGGGAGGCTGCACTGTTTCACTAATGGGGTCACCAGCCAGCCTGGAAAACAGCAGGGGAAAGACGCTGGCCGAGCAACCCATTTCTTCCTTCCAGGAGCCTCACTGGTTCTCAGAGGGATCCACATAGGAGGGACCAGCTCAGACTCCAAGTTAAAGCAGTGGGCTGCACTGATTGGCCTGGACTGCAGGTTTGCTCATGAAATGATACAAAGAATATCCATCCCAGAGGGGATTGGACAGGCTGCGCTGGGTGATGAAAAAATAGAGTCAGCAGAATTAATCATAATGATGAGAACACAAATACATGAGTACTAAGTGTTGACTATGCTTTGTATGCTCTGCCTAATTCAATCCTCAAAGGGAAGTGCCCTTCGAGGTGAGTAATATCATTCCAGCTGAACAAAGAAGAAATGATTAGCTCAATGTGGATCAATTTGAGAAGTCATCCAGCTATTGTGTGATGGACACAGGACCTGCCAGGTTGCACCCTGTTCTTAACCATGATGGCGTCCACTTGCTGCAGTCCCAGCCCTGGAATGGCACTCACTGGCTGGTGTTCTCAAGCGGTGTCACCAACCTGTGTTGCCCATGGTGTGCACTCACTTATTTGCCCTACAAACTGTTATCCAGTGCTTCCCTTGAATCTCTCTCTATCTCATTTACAGATGAAAAAACTGATGCTCAGAGACAGGAGACCCTATATAAATGTACATAACTATGCATGTCTTGGAAACTTGAGCTAGTGGTCCCACAAAGCCCAACTCCTCCACAACTCAGTGAGGCTTCTCAGTGACAACTGCATGGGGTTGGGTGCTTGCCCTTCTCACTCACAGCAGACTTCTGGGCTATGCAGAATAGGCAGCAGGGGAGCTAGGGAAGGACTGGCAGTTCTTTAGGGGTAAGGGTACAGGAACAAAGCATACAGGAACAAGTACTGAGAATTAGAGACGGAAATTCAGAGATCAGGACCCGGTGAAGTGTTTCAAATGTCCTTTCCTGCATGCAGAAGTTACATGGCCAAGGGGAGCTCAAGCATGCATCCTACCAGGAGGCTTTCTCTGCTCCATGTCCCTGAAGAACCAGGTTGAACAGGGAGGGCGACTCCATTCTGCTCCAGTGCCCCAGGCAAGGTCTGTCCCTTGGAGGGGCCTTTGGTTTGCACTAAGAGAGCTTGGGAGGAGGGAAGGCAGGAGCTGCTTTGGGCAGAGAGGCCAGCAGGGAGAAGGAGGGTACAGATCAGTGGGTGGCAAAACTGTGGGGGAAAGGTTGGCAGTATGGGGCTGTTGTGACCTGTTCTGGGTGTACACCTTCAGTAACAGGGAGCTCCTGCATTCCTGAGCAGCTCTGCATAAGTGGAACATTCTCATAAAGAATTCATTCCTGTCTCTTGCCGCTGTCCCATACTGTCTTGTTTTTGCCCTTGAATTGCCAGGACAAGTGCATTCTGGAGTGGTGGAGTGAGTCAGGGAGTCTCTGGCAGGGTGAGGAGGTGCAGTCACAGAGAGAGGCCCAGTGCGTGGGGAGACACTCCATGCTACACAAGGCTGCAGAGAAGGGGGCCTCCTGCTGGCTTCTGGAAGGAGGTGTTCTGCCCGAACCTCAGTTTCCCCTCTAGCCTTGGAATGTGTTCTCACATTTGGAGCAAGTGCTCTGTGGATAGAGGGCAATTTGGGAAACACTGCGGGACTCTTCAGTGCCTACATGACTCTCGCGTGCACTGGGAACCTATGAGAGCAAGCAGAGTATGCAGCTTCTCCCAATACTTCTCTCTCTCTTTCAGGACATTTCTCAGGGCCAATGTTTTAGAGAATAGGCTTTGAAAAAATGCTGTTTTCCAGACATTTCCAGAGCTGCCACTGTTGTTGCTCAAAAGGAAAGAGGAAATCCATCCTGCTGGAGGCTTACGGTAGAATGAAGCGGGGGGCAGGTAGTGGTATGGAGAGTGTAGAAGAGGGGGACTGGCAAGGACGGGTAAGAGGCAGGCACCCTCTTTCACCAGAGCAGTGCATGGCTGTCTGGCAGTTCAGGGCAAGAGGCCTGGGAGACTTGGGTGGCTTCCACGATTCGGTGCCTCTGACAAATGTTGTGCTGCAGTCTGACAATGCAAATGAGTGTGCACCAGGCAGTCCTTACTCTGCCAGTTCAGATGCTTGGACACCAGGCACTGGCTTCTATCCTCCCTGACATCTGAGTTACGGCAAGGCAGGAGGCAGGGCCCTGGCGGCCTCAGAGCGGGAAATGACAAACAGATGTCGGAGGACAAAGGGGCAGGATGTACTGGAAGGTTTGTGGCACCTCAGGCCTGCTTGCAACAACCCTTCTCCCTGGGGAACAAAGAGGGTAGTGAGGCCACAACAAAGAGGAGCTGGTGGCAGAGGGGTTAAGGCCATCGGCTTTGAAGTCCCAGGATTCAGGCCTGGGCATGAATCCTGGCTCCACCACTTGCTTGTTGTGTGACCTTGGACAAGTTATTTAACCTCATGTGTCAAGCAGGGACAATAATAATTCTGTACTTAGAGTGTGGCTTTGGGCAGATTAAATAAGATGATGCATGAACAATACTTAACACAGTGCCTGGCACAAAATAACTCAACAAATGGTAGTTGCTTATGCTGCTGCTTGGGGAACAGGTCCTACAAAATTAAATGACTATTTGTCCAGCAAATATAGACTGTACCCTGCTCAGTGCCATGTGCAAGGGTACAAACCCAGACTGGCCCTGACCCTTGCCTTAAAGTGCTGACAGGCAGCAACAGACTGTGCCAAGAAGTCACAGTTGGTTGCAGAGTGACATCCAGTTACCCAAAACCCTCTGGGCTGTTCCTAAAATGAGAAGGCTATGAAAGCATGGGTATATAGGGAGCATTGAAACTGTGTCAAGACCTGGTATTGTCCTCAGCTAGTGACAATGTATCTGCTGGCAAGTCACTTCTGCCAGATAGACTCCTACTCAATCTTCAAAGCCCAGCCTAAATACCCCTTTCTTCAGACAGTCTTTTGCACATGCTTAGGGTCCTTCTAGCATTTAATGCATGCCTTGATTGAGGCACTTACCAACTTCTGATGTGCAAATGTTTGTTCTTTACTTTATTTGAATTTTTTTTTTACTATGAAGTCTGTGAGGGTATGAAATGCTTGGGGAACAACATATAGTGATAGTTAGGGGTATAGATTATGATAGATTATGGAATCAATAATATGAGTACAATCCTTGGATGCATGATATTTGATATTTGGTGACTTTGGGTAAATTCATTAATATTTGCAGGCTTCAGTCTCTTTATCTATCAAGCCAAGAAAAAATGTACAGATCTCCTGGAATTGTTATGAGGCTAAAAAAGGGACAATGTCTACAAAGGGTGTGGCACAGAGCCTGGCACTTAGGAATCCCTGGGGGCACTTACTAACATGGGTGTATTTTCATCTCTGTGTCTATCTAGTGTGACCCCAGTGCTTGGCCTGTGATAGGTGCTCCATACATATCAGTTGAATAAACTCAATTCTCCACCCTAGGACTCAGGATCAAATCTGTCACATGAAGTGACTTCAGATCAATTCTAAGTTGAGGCAGTCCAAACCCACCTTTTCAACTCACAGATGGGGAAACTGAGGCCCATGTAGTAGTGTGGGGACAATGCACACAAGCAAATGCATTCAGATTGTCCTTGGTGACTTGCAATGGTATTTGGTTAGCTCTGTAGTGCACGGGTTCTCAATAGCCAGTTTCTTTCCCATCTGACCTGTTTTCGTGTAGAGGAAATATCAAGGTGTATGATGTCAATGCAGTTAAGTAATCCAGCCAGCTGTATAAACATCTGGAAGTAGTAGAGACACAGCCCCAGAGTGAAAGCAAGGATCAGTGCGTCCAGACGTCTCACTGAGGCTTCTAAACTGTAACCTGTGAGGAGCCAGTTAGGAGAGGTGGTGCTCTAATCAGAAACCCGAGTGTGCATTCTTTCCTCTGCAGGCACGAAGTCTGGGAGGGCCAATGCGGAGGACAAGAACGCCACTGTGCCTGGTCTGTGAGACTTTGGAAAGGTGACGTGAGGCTTAGGAAAATCCCGCTAATGACATGTTAGCAGCGCTGGAAATAACTTGTCAGATTCACAGGACCTGCCTCTTTTTACTCTTTCCCCATGGCAGTGAGTGCGCGTGGTTTTGCCCTTACTCCAGATCCCCAGGAGAGAAGGGTGGGTTTGCAAGTCTAGAGGCTAGGGCTGCAGACTGGGAATCCTAGATCTGTTTTCTCCTTAGAGTGACTATTCACAACCCAGACAGGCTAGCGGGGAAAAGGCTCGGTAGGAGCCCAACACTTGAGTTGTAGATGAGGGAATTGAAGCCCAGAGAGGGAAGCTGCATGGCCAAGGTCACCCAGGTGCACAGGGAGATTCAGGGCTAGGAGATGAGTTTCCAGACTCCAAATCCATGCTGGTTTCCCTATAACTCAATTGCCCTCTCATTATTTAAAATTATTTTAATAGCAGTAATTGTTTCTTTTTATATAGAATTACAAAATTGTCATTGTAAGAAATGTGAAAAACACTGAGTAGCACAAAATGAATTTGTCAACAAAATCTCTAGCTGGAGCTAATTACTGGTTCTTATTTCTCCCTCTACTCAACACACACACACACACACACACACACACACACACACACACACACACACACACTGGTATCCAGCTCCTTGATAGGTGTGGCCTATGGCTTCCTGAGACCAGATATTGTAATTTGCATATAGAGAATGCAAAACAAAGGGAATATAGATTCTGTTCATCCCTTATGAACTATGGGGCCTCCTATGAATCTCACTTTTCTCATCTATAAAATGGGCATGTACCTTAGAATAAATCAAATTAAAGCAAAGATATGTAATTACTTTATAAAATACACAGCATGTTGTTCAAAGAATGAGTGAATGATGGTGGCAATGGCTGGTGTTTGTGGAGGGTGGTGGCACTTTCGGAACAGGCTACCTGGACCTCACTTTCAGCTCCATTCCAGGGCAGCTTCCTTCTTCCTCCCCAAGTCCGATGTCAGCTCTCAGGCCAGCCCTCTCCCACTGTACCTCCATGACAGCCTCAATGTCAGAGACACTGCTTCAACACCCTCCATGGATAGATGGATAGTCTGGGCAGGCACTGGGGATGGCATGGGGGCAGGATGGCCTGGCACAGAGACAGGCGGCTTCCCCTCCTCGGGATCCCTCCTTGGCTGGACCCCAAAGGCTGCCGTGCACATCTCTCAGACTCACCCAAACATCTTTGGGTGGTAGACTCTCTCTCAGCCACTGTGCTGGCAATTTCTCCCAGTCTCTCACAGTCTCTTTACCTTGAGTGGCAGAGATTTTCATACCTATTTTATAGATGAAACTGAGGTCTCCTGCACCTCTCCTTACAGGAATACTTGCCTTTGCAAAGGAAGCTCCCTAAAACCCAAGGGGGCTGAGGTGAAACTGGGGGTGCTATGTCTGCAGTGTTGCTGGCTAGAGGGCTTCAGGGGCCTGTGTGGGCCCTGTCCTCCTTGTCCCTGATGCAGGCACATGAGCTCTAGAACTGGCCTTTACTGCCAGCTGCTTCTCTTCCTCCTCTGCCCAGCCAGGATGGAGAGGGATGACATCCAGCCATTCCCTTAGGACCTGGCAGAGAGACGAGGGGCAGAAGCTGATGCCACCTTTCACCAGCCAGGTACAAAGGTGGCCCAAGGACCTAGCTTCCACCAGTGTCCATCCCTGGGTATCACCAGTCCAGGGCTCCAAGCTAGGAAGTGCCTGGGACCAGGAAGCGGCAGACTCATTAATCATCTTGGCTGATTCTGGACTTCAAGGGGCAGAGGTGAGTGGGTGAGAAGCAGAGGAGCTTTCCCCTCACAGTCTGGAGAGTTTGAGCAGGTGTTTTAACCCTCATTGCACCCCAATTTTCTCATCTGTAGAATAGGCACAACCATAGGGCCCACTTTTCCTCTTCCTTGGGAACAAATGGAGGACTGTTCAAAACTCTGCTTGGGTGTATGGGGTTTTTCCTGCAGTGCAAACAAAAGATGGCCTCTGCTAAAAATGGCAGAAGAGCCTGGGGCCAAGGGACATAAAGAATCCCACAGTAAGACCCTAACCGTGGATGACAGTCTTGGCTTTACCCCACAGGTACTCAGAGTTAGGACCTTCAAGGAGCCAGCTCCAAACCCTGGTCCCACCACATCATCCCTTTGAAAGTATCACTGCCAAGAACTCACATTCCAGCTAAGGGGCACTTACCCTCTCCTGGGGCTTCCTGGTACTGCTCCACTGGCCCCATTGACTCTGGGTTCCCATGGACTTGGGAGTAGGTGAGTCACTGCCTCCTTGTGACTTTTGCATAATGGAAGGTGCCTTAGAACTTGGCTGGCTCGCATGGGCCATGGTTTTGGAATTCTGGTGGTAGAGGTGGTAGAGGGTTTTAGGGACCCATCCTTGGTATAAGCTGCTTTACTCTCCAGTATGCCTCCTTGGGGTGGCCCAAAGAGGAATCCTGTGGTCTGCCATCATTATCTTCTCTGTTGGAAAGCAGGTGGTTCTGAACACCCAGCTCAGGACACCAATGGAATCACAGCCAGGCCCCTTTAATGGGTCTTGTCAAGCAGGCCCAGATCCAGCAGTGATAAGGAGGCCCTGCTGCTGGGGACAGCAACCCGGAACCAGCCAAGAGCACCTATCTTCTCCTCTCACAGGCAATCACTGCAGTTCAGTGGCTTTCATTTATCAGGCAGATGTAATCTTCTCAAATAGCTGCCAAGTCCTCCTCTTCCTGGAGTTCCCTAAGATAACCGCTTCCCCAGAGGTGAAGGAGCATTTCCTTCACCAGGAAGAGATGCCATCTGCACACAGGTTTACACAAAGCCACTTACTTCTAGAAGCAGAGGTTAGAGGTTGCTTTCCACAACTTCTATTCTCCTTAATAACAACATGTATTCAGGGGAGCAATGCCTCCAGCTTTCCTTGGAACTAGAGGGAACTATATGACTAGGTTCTGGACAGTAAGACATAAGCAGAAGTTGTTTGGTAACTTTGGGAAATCTCTGAAAAAGTATGGGGCTGATCCTACTCCTTCCTTTTCTGCTTCCTGCTACCTGGAATGGAAATGTGATGGCTGGAGCTCCAGCACCTGTTTGGGGTCTTGAGGTGACCTACACAATAGGAGCCTTATGCCAGAGCGCTGGGCAAGCCATATTGAAGATTTAGTCCCTGGCCCTTTGGAAACACTGTATCAAGCCCAGGACTGACTGCCTAAGGACTTCTTCACAAAAAAGCAAGTAAATTACCTTTTTTTCAAGCCACTATTATGGGTTTTCTGCCACATGTAACTCAATCTAATTCTAACAGATATACCTCAGATTCAAAGTCTGATAACATTGTATTCCTTTATTTGTTTACTCATTTCCTGAATTATTTCCAGTCGTGTAGCAAACGTTCTCTGTGCTAAGTGATGTATGGGGTGCTGAGGACCTAAAGATGACTGGCACCTAGCCTCTGCCTCCCAAGAGCTTCCAGTATAGGTTAAGAGTCAGGCATGATCCTCATCTGTTCAACACTCCTCCATGGCTCCCATTTGCCTTGGGCATGGTACACTGCAGAGCTCCTTGGCCCTCCTCTCCCCACTCTCCCTCTTCTCCACACTGGACTTCTTAGCTGGTGGGGCTTGATAGGAGTAGGAGTAAGGGCTAGAAAGTCAGGCGCTCCTGGACTGACACTGGTTTTCACCAGCTGTGTGGCCCTGATACATACCTAGAAAGTGCTCACCTCTTTTCTCATCTGTAAAGCAGAGATAATAGTCACCCTCTCACAAGACTTCAGAGAATTTGGTGAAATAACATGTGTGTAGCACATAGGACAGTTTTCAATGGCACATAATATCATTGTTAACACTCCACCTAACTCACTCTTTCACTTAATGATGATTGCTTATGAAACAGCTGTTTGTGCCACACTGTGTCCAACCCAGTGCCCACTCCTGCCCCTCTCTCTGTAGGTAGGCTCGTCTCCCATCTTTGCCTGATGCCTGGACTCCAGGAACCCTGAGCCCAGCCACTCCGGTGGATCTTCCTAATGCTCACAGAAGGCTGAGCTCAGCAGTGCCCTTCTTGGCTAGTCCATCCTTTCTTACCCCAACTTACCCACTTGCCACAGACATAGCATTTTATGGGTGAAGTTCATGGGAGTAAGATCATGCCCATGTTTTTTTGTTTCTTCAGCAATAAATGTTACTTAGTAAATGTTTGCTGACTCAAAGGATGGATGGATGCATGGATGGATGGGTGAAAGGGTAGATAAATGGATTGAAAAGCTGGCCACAGTCAGTGAGGTAAGCACTGTAATAGATCAGTGTGAAAAGTGGCATTGCAGGAAATGGGTGTGTGGTTCTAACTCATCCAGGTAAGAAAGAATGGGCAAGAGAAAAAACTTCTGTGATTGTTGATAGGTGAGTGGTGGTCTCCACTGTGGACAATCACCTATATGAAATTATGCAGTGATTGGGGTGGCTTGTGTTTTATTGCTCTGACCACAAGTGATGGGCACTTTCTACAGATGTCACACCCAAAACTTCCTTCTTTGAGGTGAAAAGTCTCTTTCTGAGTTTCTAAACCATAGGGCTAGAACATGATTTGGATGAAGACTCATGAAACATTTCCATGAGGAGGCCAAAACCTGTCATAGGGGCAGCGAGGGCAGGGAAGGAACGACCATGAAAGAGCCACCATGTCCCAGAGTCGGACACACATGACCTCTGAGCTCTGATAGGTGGTGATGGTACTTTACTCCTTCACCGCAGGTATGAAAATCAGGGTTGGGAGTGGCCAAGTCATCTCCTTCCTATCACCTAGCTGGTGGGCAGGGGAGAAAAGCCTGGAACCTCGGATTTAAGGGCCAAGAGCTCCCCTCTTGCAGGTTTTCCTGGGGCACTGCAGAGGGGCAGGTAGCTTGAGACTCACTCCAGTGGCTGGCTGGCTGGGAGGGAGTCCTGGTAGTAGGATGGGTGGGGCAGCAGGCTGTAGCAAGTACACAGGGTACACATACTGGTAACTCTAAGGATTTAGAGTTTAAATGGGTCCATAAGAGAATATTCATCCACTCACTCATTTACTTATTCATCCATCATCCATTCATTTTTTTAAAAATATTTTATTTCTTTATTTTTAGAGAGAGGGGAAGGGAAGGAGAAAGAGAGGGAGAGAAACATCAATGTGTGGTTGCTTCTCACATGGCCCCCACTAGGGTCCTGGCCCACAACCCAGACAGGTGCCCTGACCGGGAATTGAACTGCGACCCTTTGGTTCACAGCCCATGCTCAATTCACTGAGCTACACCAGCCAGGGCCATCCATTCATTTTTATTGATCAACTTTTAGGCACTAGACACTGTTCTACATGCTGCAGGGAACATAACAGGTGGGATTTACATATCTTGGAGATTATATTGATGAGTGAGAAGACGGAAAACAAGTAAGATAAGCCAAATGACTGCAGGTAAAGGCTGGTACATGGAGAAGACAAAATGGGGTATGAACTGAAATGTAGACGGCAGCCAGAGAAGGCCCAAGGAGGAGGTAAGAATGCCAAAATAATACCTGAATAACAAGGGGTGGGCTATGGGAGTCTTGCAGGGGTAAAATTCCAGACAGAGGACCCAGAAGGGTGCAATGGTATCAGAGTTGGGCACCTGGAGTGCTCAGGGGAGCCACAACCCAGGGCCACTACAGCAGGGGAATCAGAGCCGTTTTAGAGACTGTTGGGAGGAAGTACCACCAGCTAGCACTGAGCTCTGGGAACAAGCTGGCTGGGAGCGTGTGGCTGAGACACAGAAGTCTGATTGAGGCCTCCTACTTCCCTTACTGTGGCAGACAAATTTTAGTACCGATACTTGCTCAGTGGTGTTCAGGGAGAGAGAAAGTTGGCAGACTCAGTGAGGCTAAACCCTGGCTCCCCATCATTCTCCCCTCCTGTATAGTAGAAGTTATTTGTCTCCTGGTGCCCTTTCTCCATTCTTTCCTTGATAATAGGACCCCAAGTTTTCCTCTGGGAACCCAGCCACCCAAATGAAAGCTCACATTCCCCATCTTCCCTTGACTAAGACTTGTCAATGAGACGTAAATAAGAGTGTGATGTGGCCACTTTAAGACCTTCCTGAAAAGACGGTCAACTCAAGCCCTTTGCTTCCTCTCACTTTGTTTCCCTTTCTGTGAGCTGGTATTCCAACATGTTGGCTGGCACTGTACCAGCCTTCTGGGATCTTGAGGTGGTCTAAGAAGTGGAGGCCACACATGGTAGAGTGACAAGATAGAAGGAGCCTTGCTGGAGAAACATCCCAGCAGAGCTCTAAACTTTTTTTATCCCAACTGTGTTACCAAAAAATAAAATAAAATAAAATAAAATAAAATAAAATAAAATAAAATAAAATAAAATAAAATAAAATAAAATAAAATAAAATAAAATAAAATAAAATAAAATAAAATAAAATAAAATAAAATAAAATAAAAAAATAAAATAGCCACCTGTCTTCTGAAGGGGCTATTATTTTGTATATCTACTGCTTACTTAATCAGCATACATCTACATAGCTCCTCATGCAGAATAGACACAAGCCAGACTGAGGACACAGGAAACGAGAAGCCCAGGATAAAGGGAGGGCTGGCCTCAAGGGGCCACAGTCTCCCTCAGTCTGCAGCCAGAGGTGTAGAGTGGCCAGGCGGAGATGTGGACCCTTTATCGTGGCAGCCCACCCTCTAGGAACCATTGTCGATGGCGTGCCTGGCATGTTCACGAGTCTGATTAACAAGTCTCTCTCTGAATGGGCCTGGGGAAAGATGCAGAGGTGAGCTCAGCATGGAAAGTGGTGGAGGACCCTCTTCCCAATAGCAGAGCTGGTATTAGAACCCCTTAATTCTGGGCCGATGTCTGACAGTATGCACAATGGTTCTGAGTAAGCAGGCATTTGGTCAGCATCTACCAGGTGGCCCTGAGCCCCAAACACCTGGCTGCATAATTTGATTTGGACAGATTCTCGTGTCACGGTGTCTGTGCACACTGACCAGATGGACCAATGTCCATGTGCAGGTATGAATGCCTGGGAGTGTTGATGTGGCCGCCTAGAGCTCGGCTGTAGATGTGGGAGGTGCAGGTGGTGTGGTTGGGTTGGCTGGCTCACTGCAGAGTCTAGACATTCCTGATGCAGGCACACAACAGGGCATAGGTACTTGGCCCTGAAGATAGGTTTTCTAAAAAGGCCTGATACACTCATATTTGTGAAACCAGGTTGTGCCCTGATGTTGTCAATAAACATGAAACATGAAACTGTTGGTTGGGTTCCTCCCATTACCAAAGGAGAGGTTTTAGGGGACTTGAAGGAGAAATGGCCAGGGAGAGGGGGGCCTTGGCTTCCTTCTGACAGAAGGTGTGGCCTTTACCCTGTTTGCTCTGTCTGCTCTAACCCTCTGCATCTCCCAACCCAGGCTCTGTTTTTCCTTTACTGTGCTGTAAATATAAAAATGTCAGCTTCATGAAAAGCCAACTGGAGGTCTTTTTAACCCCTAGAGCTGGAAGGCAGCATCAGGCTCTAACCCCTAGATCTAGTTTTCACTGCTCTGATAGCTCCATGGCGGAATTTCCATGGCAGTTTGACCCCTGGAGTTCAAGCTGCCTATTTCACTCAATGTTGGGGTGTCCTAGAGAGCTCTCCAGGATGCCACTGGGTCAGCACAGACATGTTTTGTCCGTCAACATGTCCCTCATGTTAAACCATTAAATGTGGTTTACTCATTGCCAGGGAGCACCTCCCTTCCACCACCACCAGTGTCACCAAAGCATCAAGTAACACAGCGTGCAGTGACTGGTCAGCTTCCTCCTGCTTCCTCCTCTGTTCCCCTGGTTCTGACCACCCACCAGCCAGCAAAGGGAGATGAAGTATGGGGTGTGGGGAGCTGCGGGGACAGACTGCACTGCCGAGAGCAGGGTTGCTGTCTCCTCAGCAAAACTGACATTCTTGGTTGTCGGAGACAAGGGGCCGTCATGAGTACTGTGGGGTGTTGAGCAGCTGCCCTGGCCTCTAACCACAGGTGCCAGCAGCACCCTCCTCCCCAAGTTGTGACCAAAAATGTCTTCAGATGTTGCCAAATATCTGCTCAGGGCTGAGAACCCCTGATCTAGGGAAAGAGCTCAGAGTGAGCTGGTGGGACACACACCTTGCCCCTTCCTTATCAGCTGAGTGGGGCAACACAGTCCAGTGGCTGGGAGTGCAGCCTCAGCAGCCCTTGACTCTCGCTCACAACCTATCCCCACCACTGTTGGCCGTGAGCCGTAGCTGTGCTCCCATGTGCCAGTAAGAAGACTTCATCTTTCTGTGGTTTGTTCATCTGGACACAGGGAATCACTGGCAGCTCCCCCGGAGACCTTTGGTGACATTGCACAGTGGTTACTTAGCACTGTCTCACTTAAATGCAGACAAGCGTCTTGCGCAGGGAGGCTGTGCCTTGTATTTCTGCAGTTCCTCTGTGGCTCCAGAATCAAGTCCTGGGTGGTGGTCAAGGTCTTCTGACCTAGTTCTTGCCCACTTCTCCAGTGTCACTTCTCACTTGTGCTCTTGGTGTCTGCTCCTCAGCCAGTATTGAGTAGCTCTGTCCATCAGGTTTCTTCAGGACTTTTCCTGACCTTCCAAGACAGGGCTAACTGCCTCTCTGAGTCTGTGTCCTTCGTAACTCCCTACTAGCTTCTAGGACAAAGGCTTGCACTCCGGGGTTTCAAAAGTGATCCCAGGATGGGTAGATAAGAGTGAAACAAGAGAGGAGGAGAAGCCAGTCCAAGAATGTGGCAGTGAGCTGGTAACATCTGCAAGCAGCTAGACAGCACTCTGAGGAATCTCCTGGAATATGCCTGAAAACATTGTACCCTGGATGAAGACAGCAGGAGTATTTCTCCAACAGCTTATGTCATCGATTGGTCAGGTTGCCCCAGGGGTGTTCACCACTCACTCAGTGAATGAGCATGGCTGAGCTGCTCACAGGCGACCCAACCAGTGACAGCAGCGAGGTGTTGGGACAAGTAGCAGGAGGACGTGCTGCACCTGGGGTTTGGTGTTGCTAAGCCACATGGAAGTGGAAGGGAATTCAATTGTTCCTGCAATGGCTGAAGCAAATGGTGTGCCAAGATGCGGGGCAGGGTATGGAAACTTCTGATACATTGTACCTCTTCAGTCTCCTCTGCTCCCCACCCTCAACTGCCATCACCCATCATCTGCCTTGCCCTGTCCCCCAACCTTGCTAGGGAGATTGTGACTCCTGTGAGCAGAACTGATTCTTCTTCACTATATATCTGAATCCCATAGAGTGGCTGGAAGAAGCTACGTTTTAACAAATAAATAAATGAGCGAATGGACAAATGAGTCAGAGGTTGGTCTAGAACCGGTGCGATTACAACTTCTAGGGCTGTGATGGAGCCAGTCTCTCATGTGAACCTCGAGCAATGGCTCAGGATCATGAGCCTGAAGCAGCCTGGTCTGGAGGTGAGGTGACTGGATGAAATGACATGAATGTCTGGGGGTATGATTTTCAGAGCACAGCCACTGCCCAGGACCACAGCTGGCCTTTGCAAAGCATGAGCTCAATAAAACTCAACATGGCCACAGTGTAGGCCGCACATTGGGTGTTCCACTTCGCTCTGTCTCTGCAGTCACAGGCCCTGCACATAGGCTAAACAGCAGGGTTATGAACAAGCTGGAGAGATGCTTGGCTGCAGAGGACCCACTAAAACCTAAGACCCACTAAGAGACCTTAGTGCCCAGGGCAGTATCAAAGGATACCATTTCTTAACACTCAGAGCTCTGTAAGGGGCAGGAGCTTTTGTGAGCACCCTCTCCAAGGAGCCTGTTTTACAGACACGGGAACTGGGGCTCTGCCTAAGCCTCACAGAACTGGAGTTTGGGCTGGGGGTGCTGCCTCCTGATTTAGTCTCTTGTCTCCTGTGTGCAATATATATTGTGGAGCTGAGAACTATTCTTAAGGAGATTTTGCCCATTGTTTTGTTTTTATTTTTCCCAAAGCAGATACAGATTCAAGGATGGGGTGTGGGCGTTTTATCAGGGAGATAATTTTTGGAAATAGGCATAAAGGAGCAGGGCTAGTGAGGTAGAGTAGGGGGAAAGCCACTCCTCTGGTATTCTGTGAAGTCGCTGCCACCAGCAGTAGGGCAGGTATTCAGCAAGCATAGAGGTTGCCTTTGAATTTTCACAGGGAAGGCTGAGAGGCTGGGGCATTCATTCACTGGCTATGGGCCCCATTGTTCTAAGCATTACCCCTGGGGACAGGAATTCCCTGTTCTTCTCTGTGTGCAGGCTGAGTGACCACTGACCATTCTGGAGGGCCATGGGGACAGAATACAGAGAGCTGCTTGGCTGTGCTTGGGGTGAGGCTGGCAGTGCTGGGTGAGTGTGAGTGTGCACGGATCTGCTCATGGGCTGAAATCAAAGGTGGGTCATTGAGGTGTGATGCAGGCCACTGAAGCGTCTGCTGCATGCACGGGGTCAGATACCAGCCTCACAGTCCATATAAGTTTTCCTAGTATCTCCCACTCAACCCAGTGGGTTGTTCAGGGTTACTCACCTAAACCTTGACAATCTGCTGTCACCAACCCACAGTTGCACCATGTTGGGGTCTGAGGGCTGTGCCGTGCCACTCTCTCTCTAGTCAAAGTTGCCTGCCTGTTCTGCGTCTGAGAAGTGCCCTCAAACAGGAAGCTTTGGATGCAAGCAACAGAGAATGGCTAAGGAAAACATAGTCAACAGTGGATTTTCTGAAAGAATCTCAAGGACTCTTAGAATCAGGGGGAAAGCCAGAAACACAAGCTTGGTAATGAACCAGAACCAAGAAAAGTGAGCTTTGTTTAGGTCACTATCACCCAGTGGTTGAATGACTACAGAGCCCTGGTTACTATCCCATAAGACTCTAGATAGTAGAAAATAACTAGCTTCTCAGAGGAAATTGGAGAAAGTTAAACATATAGTTACTATATGGCAATTCTACTTCTAGGAATAAACCAAAGAGAAATGAAAGCATATATCCACATACAAACCTGTACACAAATGTTTGTAACAACACTATTTACAGTAGCCAAAAAGTGGAAACAACTCAAATGCTCATTAACTGACAAATAGATAAGTAAAGTGTGGTACATCCATATAATGGAATATTATTCCGCCATAGAAAGAATAAAGTATTGATACATGTAACACTATGGATGAACCTTGAAAATATGGTAAGTGCAAGAAGCCAGTCACAAACTACCACATGCTATATGACTCCATTCATACGAAAGTTCAGAGTAGGACAGTCTATAGAGACAGAGAATAGATGAGAGGTTTCCAAGGGCTGCAAGGGATGGTGGGATTTAAAGAGTCCTAGCTAACAGGTTCAGGGTTTCTTTTGGGGGTGATATAAATGTCCTAAAGTTGATTGTAGTGATGATTGCCCAAGTATAAGTACAACAGAAACCACTGACCATACAATTTAAATGGGTAAATCACAGAGCCTGTGAATTACATTTCAATAAAGCTGCTTACAGATAAATGGAGGCCTGGCTGGGGTTTGCATGGATATGATGCTTTGTGCTCACTCTTCTGTGTGGGACTGCTACTGAAATCAAAAGGCAATCAGGTGCAGCTAGGACAGGGACGTGACTGCTAAGTACCAAAAGACCACTTCTCTTCCCCCAGGAAAATTTGTATTATGTATACAATTCTAGATATTCATACCTGTTCATGCTGGGCATGGGATATTAACCCAAGGCCACACTATTTACTAAAGCTCAGTTCCTTCCGTCCTTATGGGCTGAGCTCACAAGGCACAAAAACTTGGAAGTCATGACTCTCTTCCAGGTCAAAGGATGTGAGCACCTTGGTCATAGGACATTTATCCCTTCTGATGTGGGGGTCGCAGTGCTGGGCAGGGGCTGTCTTGTTGTGTCATGTTGGCCTAGGGGAAGGGGTTGGAAGTCTTGGTCTACATGCCCAGGAAGATGGATGAGTATGAGTTCAGGCCCTGTCTGGTCCCATGTGATGTTCAAGTGCAGCAGCATCATAAAGTCTCTCTGGTTACTTCTTACCTCAGGGGCCTCTGTCACTTTACATTTTAGTTTGGTAGTGTTCAGGGTGGTGACTAGTCACTTTATCAGAGGAGCAATCTGATGTCTTGCCTTAAAGTTGCCCCTCATGAGTGACCACTTGGACATCCAAATCCAGATGATTTATTCCCATAAGGGTGCTTGTAGCAGCTTTGCCATGCATGGCATGGCTCATCCCAGAGCTTGTCATCCCTCCTCCTCCCATCCTCCATGGGGGTGGAGCAGCACCATATCCTGCACACAGGCTCACCAGCCCACACCACTGTCTCTGCACATGCTTTCTCATCACTCTCCTTCCTTTCTTCTGCACATCTGAGTCAACCAGAGAAGCTGTGCACAGGGAACACTTCCTGCTACCCAGACTAGGGCCTGTGTGGGAAACCAGAAGTTATTCTGCAGTGATAGAGCCTCTGAGACTGGCAGCTTCTAGCTCAGAACTTGTCCTCCTGATGTCTTTTGGAGCTGACCTTCCTATCTGCAGATCCAGGGATTAATTTATCAGTGAGCTCAGAGCCCTGGGAGTCAGCTTTGTCCTGGAGACTGTCCTGTGTCTTGAAAACAAGCCTTTATATCCTTTTTCACAAAGTGGGCATTTTCTTTGCCTTGGGCTCCAAGGTCACAGCAGGTGGACTTTGGAAACTGGATAGTTCAGTGGACACCAGGGCAGGGATGTGAATCAACAAGGAGAAGAAAGATGGGCAGGAAGCAGCCGGTCACAGCAGTGACACCATCAGGTATGCCCGATGAGAAATGTGTGTGCTTTGTGTTGTCATCTGCTGAACCACACAGAGGGTTATTTTCCCTTTTGAATTTCTCAGCTCCAGTGTAGGTGGGTTTGTGGAAGAAATATGCAGGGGTCTTTGTGAATTCTCAATAAAATGTCTCCAGTAGAGGAAAGTGGAGGATCAACTAAACACGAATTGTTCCCCTATCATGGATAGCTGCTGTGCTATGTGCTTTGCAAACATGAACTCATTTAGTCATGGTCACAGGTCTGTGCAGTGACATTTTATCCTTGCTCAACAAATGGTCCAGAGAGGTCAAGGAAGATGTTCAGACTACTCTGTAAGAGGTTGTCTGTAGTTAGTGATGGGACCTCGCTGAAACCCCAGTGCACTGATGCCAGGGCCAGGTAATTCTGAAGTGAATCAGGCTCTGGAACAAGGGAGGGGGTTGCATCTACTGCGTGCTCCCTGTATACACACCCTGGTTCTTCCAGTTTACATGAAATCTCCATTCCACCTCACCAGCACTCTACAAGGTGGCTGCTACAGTGCTCTGTTTTGTAAGTGAAGACTGAGGTTCAGAGTGGTGCATTAGGAATGCAGTTAGCATTCTTTCTTAACAAGGCATCTAAGAGAGTTGTATGCATTTAAGTAGGAGAAGCCCTGGTCTCTGCCATCTCAGCAAAGTACACATATCATACCTCCATTTCCTCCTTCCACAGGGACATTATCATGGCTCCATCTCCCATCATCCAGGGCCCACCCAGAGATGCTGCTTTCTCCTGCTCCTCATCTTCCAATTTGAAGAGCAGGGACCCA
>PVKM010000168.1:62683-104438 GCA_004027735.1 Carollia perspicillata | reverse complement strand
TCCACAGGGACATTATCATGGCTCCATCTCCCATCATCCAGGGCCCACCCAGAGATGCTGCTTTCTCCTGCTCCTCATCTTCCAATTTGAAGAGCAGGGACCCATGCCCCAAATACCTCTCATGTTGGTGCACTTGTGCTTGTCCTCACTGCCAGTCCCATTCCATAAATGCCTCATCTAGGCTTTCTGACGGTCTACCCACTGGGCTCAGAGTGCTCGTCCCTTGACCCAGATCTGGAGGTGTCATCCCCCATATAAATCCATCTCCCTGCTGCCCCTGAAATGAGGTCTCCACCCCTCTGGGCCACCATGGTCTGGTCTTGCTCACCTCTCCAGCCTCTCTAAACTCACTCCTCCAAAATGGTTACAAATTTTTGTTCCTCTGTATATAACATGTGTCTTTTACTCTGGCTACTTTGCAATATCTCTGTCTTTCTTTTTGTGTTAGCAATTTGATTGTGATGGATTGTGTTTTGGTTTCTTTTGTGTTTATTCTGTTTGGGATTTGTTGAGCTTTTTGGGGTCTGTGGCTTTAAACATTTCATCAAATTTGGGAGTGTTTAGCCATGATTTTGACAAACAATTTTTGCCTCTCTCTCTCTTATACTTACTGTTTGATATTGTCCCATAGCTTACTGAGGCTTTGCTAATTTTTCAATTTTTGTGCTTCACTGTGGATAAATTAATTTGCTCCATCTTCTAGGTACTGATCATCTTCCCAATAGTATCCAATCTTCTGTTTCAATCCCATCCAGTGAAGTATTCTTTTCAGATTGTTTTTTAATCTCTAGAAATTCCATTTTCTTCTTTATATCTTCTACTTCTCTATTTATTTTGTTCCTGTTTTTCTTTAAATGCTTTAACAAAGGGCTGTTTCAGCTTCCTTGTCTACCAGCCCCACCATCTTTGCTGTCTCTCATCTCTTTCTATGCACAGGCATTACTTCCTTCTAGTCTGCTTCTCTTCCTGCTTCTTGGTATGTCTGGCGATTTGAGTGGATGGTGGATGTGGTGAATTTTATGTTATTGAGTGTCTGGATTGTGCTGTCTTCCCTTAAAGAGAGTTGGATATTGTTCTGAAGAGCAGTTGAACTCCTTGTGAATCATTTGATCACTTGTAGCCTGTTTCTGAGATTTGCTAGCAAAGCTATGCAGTGATCTTCACTCTTGGGATAGTTCAGCCTGAATATTTAGGCTGAACTATGACGCATCTGGGGTCCCACCAAGTGCCCAGTGATCACTGAAGACTCACCATTCTTGTTGTCAGAATTCAAACACCTCCTTGTATCAGCACTGGGAACTGTCCAGCTTAGAAGTTTCCATTGACTATTTGCTTGGCTTTGTGGATTATTGTTGTATGTAAGCAAGGCCTTGGACACATCAAACACCTAAGGGACCCCTCTGCAGACTTATGGGGCTCTTTTTCCCACTCCCAGAAATATGTCCTACAATTTTCAACCACTTCAATCTTCCCAAACCACCCTTCTATCTACAGCCTTTCAACTCAGCAAGATGTGAGTTCCTTTTACTTCCCATGGTCTAGAACTTGCCTGTGGGCAGAAAGCTGAGGTGATTGTAGAAGTCTGGGAAGAAGTATGGGGTGATTGTAGGGATCCCCTAATCTGTAGCCCTTCTCTCAGAGATCACAGTCCTATGCTTCCAGTTGTCCCATGTTTAGAAAGAGTTGTTTCATATATTTGTTCCATTTTCATATATTTGTTCCAGTTCACAGCAGGAGGATAAGTCCAGTCCATAATCTCTTATCCCTTCCCAATTTCAGGGTTTTGGTGCTATTCCTTCTGGCTAGAATCCTTCTGTTGGACTCTCCCATCCTACTCCCCAATCTCTTCCATTGATTCCTAAATATACTACATCACAGGAGAACCCTTTTTAGGAAACTTCTAAATTCCCCTTTCAGGATTATACCCAACCTGACCTCTGATTCCCAGAGCCTTCTGTGTCATTAGGAATCGTCCGACCAACTGTCATTTACACCTTGTATAGCATGTTGCAACAGACAAGAACTTTCCCTTATTCTAAAACTATTTCCACAAAAACTTTACAAGATGAATAAAATAGAGATGCTCAGGGTCTGCTCAAGGCAGCAACAGAGTGGCCTGACTCCAGAGCCTACACTCTGGAATTTACCACCAGCCAAACTTACATGCCCCTGGTTCTGGTCCTCCCCCCACTCTTCAGGGGTACGCGACGAAAGATGCTGGCAATGTCTTCTAGTGCGCAGCTGCACGGACTGTACTCTACCTGCTGAGTGTGTGTTGTGACATTATAGTTTTTCCCAGGGCAAACAATTCTGCTATCACAGCAGCATTGTTATGACTCTGGCTGGGGAATGAGCAGTGGGAGCCCAGGAATCACTGGGGAAGAAAGCTGTGTGGCGGGCGAGCCTGTTAAGAGCTGTGATAAAGCTTCCTGCAGACTAGATGGCAAGAAGGAGCTGCCCTTGGAAAGGCACTGGCTCAGCCATCCATCAGTCACCCGGGGGGACAAAAGACTAGCACTGCCCTGGACCATGCAGGAAGGATCAGTGCACTGGCTAGATGGTGCATGACCCTATGAAAAGCGGACTTTTGAATAAAGGGGGAATATTCTATTTATCAATCACCACTCCATATGAAGAATTGTGCTTGGAGCAGTATCTAACATCACGCTCACAGAATTCTCATTGTGGAATTTTTTAAATATTACAGATGTATTGTAGTATATGTTTATGGAGAAAAAAGTAGAAGCAAAACAACAAGACAAACAAATTTCCTATGATTCTATCACTCAGATAATAATTTACCAGTTTGCTGTATTTTATCCCAGAAACTTTAAAAAGCAGCTTTATTGAAGTATAATTTACATACCATAAAGTCATTCATTTTAAGTGTGCAATTTGATGAGTTTCAGTGAATTTATTCACCTGGGAACATATCACCACAATCAAATTTTAGAACCCTTCTATCACCCCTGTAGCTCTTAGGCTCAGCCCCAAGCAAACATTAATCCACTTTCCCCTCTCTTTTCTAGAAATTTCATATAAATGGATGGTGTGACATATAGTCTTTTGCATCTAGTGTCTGATGTCTTTCACTAAGCATAATGCTTTTGAGGTACTATGTTGTTATCACTCCATGTTCCTTGTATGAATGTATCAGTTTGCTTACTTATTCACTAGTTGATGAACACTTGAGTTGCTTCTAGTAATGTTGTTATGAGGAGTCTTGTGCAAGTACTTGCCTGAACACATTTTCATTTCATGTAGGTAGATCACTAGGAGTAGAATTGTTGGTCTGTGGGGTAGGTATATGTTTAACCTGACTAGGAAATTGTCAAACGTTTTTCCAAAGTGGATGTACCATTTTATATTCTGATAGCAATGTAAAAAAGTTTCATTTCTTCACATTCTTTTTAACGTTTGATATTGTTAGTCCTCTTGATTAAAATCACTCTAGTAGATGTGTAGTGATATCTCATGTTGATTTTTTAACTTACAATTCCTTAATACTAATGATGATGAACCTGTTTTCATATGCTAATTAGACATTCATTATTAAACTGTGTTGTTCACCTTTTTATTTGTTGTAAAAGATTTTTTAAAATATTCTGCATACACATTCTTTATCAGATGTTTAACTTGTAAATATTTTTTCCGAGTCTGTGGTTCATCTTTTCATTTTCTAATGGTCCTTTTTTAAGAGCAAAAGTTTTTTTTTGTTTTGATGAAATTTAGCTTATTAATCTTTTTTCCAGGAACTTTTATATGAATATATTTTAATAGTTTGGTAAAATGCAGTCATGTTGTCTCATATTATTTTTAACTCTATAAATTTTGTTAATAGATTTTAAATCTACCATTCCTCAATTATACCCTACCTAATAGTAGTTCATTATGCTTTTTAATATGCTTCTGAACTTTGATACATATGCATACTTTAATTAGACCCTTTATGTGTAAATTCACTGGTGATATTATTTTGTAGATTTATTTTTTGTATATTATCTTTGTCAAACATGGTTGGTAGGAAATTTTAACTTGTAAAATAAATTGGGTATTGTTTAACCTTTTAAAAAACATTCTGGAATAGTTTGTAGAAAGAGTTTGTAGACACAGTTTGAAGAAAAAAAACTAGTGTGAAATTATTTGAGACTATTGCTTTTTTACAAAACTGAAAATTGTTGAGAAATATAATTTATTGATTTTCCCCCAGTTTTTTTCAGGGTTTTGCTTTGATGAAACTTTTATTTTCAAAGTTAATTTTAGCAATATTTATTTTCATGGAAAATCAAACATTTGATTGTAAATTCAATATTTTTACACAGTTGGTACATACATTTTTATTTTATGTTTATGATATTTTTCATACAATACCAATGCATTCACTTTACCAGTCCTAACTTTGCATATTGTTTTATCTCTACTATTTTTCTTAATTAGAAAAACAGGTTGTTCTCCTGTTTTGTTGTTTTCTATGTTCTCCACTTTTCTCTACTCCTGGTTTTGATCAATTCACTTGGTTTCTAAGACAAGACAGTTGATAGATTTTTTTAAATGCCAACTTCTGGAAGTCATAGTAGTTCTTTCCAGAAATTGTCATTTTGCAGATGAAGATACTGGAGTTCAGAAGATTCATAAGACAAAGATAATGGTAGAGTGGAGACTAAATGCAAGGCCAACCTTCTTCCCCAGATCATGTCTCATCCCTGAGAAGTGATGAGGGTGCCTATCAGTGAAATTATGCCCTCCCCCCAACACACAGGTATGACATCAAGAAACAGCCAGTAGAATGGTACATAGGACAATGACCCTTCATCTCTGAGGGGCATAAGCAACCCAGAAGCCATCAGGGGTTGATCATCCCCACCCTTCTCTGTGAGGCTGCAGGGCCAGGACTGCTTAGTCCCTAAGCTAGATTAGCACATTGAAGTCCCAAAGCATCAGGCCATGCTCTTTCCCCTGGTGTTGAGGATAAGATGGTGGGTATGTTGACAGGTGTGATGTTGTTGTGTGTATGAGAGGAAAGCAGAAGACCAAGCCTTCATTGTTACCAATCGGCACTGCCCAAAGAATAGAGCTTAACCAAATATTTGGCAAGATAAAATATTATGGTCTTAGGAAAGATGTGCTCTAAAAGGGAAGGAGAGGAGTATGCTACAAAGCTCTGCCATAGCCTATGCCCAGCTGGGGACCCAGTCAGGCCCAACTGGAAACCCATACTAATTACTACTGTGTTTCCCAAGTTTTTGACACTTGGATAATGTACACAAACAGTCTGCCTGCAAAATTGCCTCCCCTACTGTGAATGAATAAGCAGTCAGTCTCTGGACATCTAAACGAGGGAGGAGGATATCCTATAATTCATAGTCACAGAATCCCCAAAGCCCTAATGCCACTCCCAATACAAAGCCACTCTGGTGGGGTAGTGCTCTCTCCTCTTGCCTCTTGGGACTGCTTGGTTCTGCCTTTCTGTTGGCTCTCTTAGGGTCTTCCTGGCGTTCATTAATTTATTCTTTTGTTCAGCATTTATTAGGGTACAACCATGCTATGGGTTGGGCTACAGTGGTGCATAAGTCAGACCTGGTGCTTGCCCTCATGGAACTTAGAGCCTGATGGCAGGAAAAAACATAAACCAAAACTTATTATGAATTGTCTGTTATGATGCTCTGAAGAAAAAGCTTCAAGTGGGAGCTAGGTAAGATGAGGTAACTGGGGAAAAACAGGAGGATGGAAAAAGCCGGCCATGTAGACAGTGGTTGGGAGAACAGGCTGGCAGTAGGTCCTGGGGAGAGGAACCCCAAGGCCTGAGTGGCTAACACATAGTGACTGAGGGAGGAAGGGCAAGAAAAAGACAGGGATCAGAGGCCAACCTGCAGCATTGCTGACTCCTGGCTCCTCACTGGGTTTTCTTCTCCCTCCGCACATTACCATTTTATTAGTCATCTTCCTCTAGCTCAAGAGCACAGAACTGGGTCTGAGTCATCTCTAGGTCCCCAGCCCTGAACATGGGATCTGGCTCTGCATCAGACCACAATTAAGGACTAGCAGAGCTGGGGTGAGCACCTGCATTGATAAAATGATAGACATGGGAACTATTTGCCAACCAGATTAGGACTATTTCAAGCCCAGCCAGTACCCACCAGGCAAACCTACCATCGCACTTCACTGAGTCACAGATTTCTCATCTATGACAAGAGCAGTTTTGCTTGCTCTTCTGAAGCATCCAGGACCCCTTGTAGGCTCATGATCCAGTGAGAATGTACACTGAGAGCCCGGCTGAACCCTAAAGTCACACAGGTGTGGCTGAGGGTAGTCCATGTCCCTGATTCATGTTTGAGAGAGAAGTTTTACTTGCCTTATCCCACATAAGCCTTGGACATCTGGCTCTCTGAAGCAGTCAGCTAGGGGTGCCTCCTCTCTCACCTCTTCCCCTGGAGTGGTATGGGGACATCTGTTCAAAGGAGACCAGTCAGAAAATGTCTCTGACATAAGAATCCAGGCGGCAAGGCATGTTGGGAATGTGCATAATTGATGGGTAGTCTAATGGAGGCCCTCCTAGAAGACCAAACTGGGATCAGCAGCAGCATGTGGTCATAACAGGAATTCCTTTGCCACCCTGGTGCAGACACAAACCCGGGGAGGAAATCTCCCTGGCCACTAGGAAGCACCCTGATTTCAGCAGGTCACCTTGGATTACTGCAGCCACATACACTCTGGCTGCTGAACTCAAAACAGGCATCAGACTCAGATCAGGGCTCCAGCATCCTTGAGAAATGGGCAGCTGAGTGCTGGGCCACCCTCCACAGCCCCCCCCCACAAGGGCAGATGGGTGGAGAAAGCCATTTCTCTCAAGGCAAGAACAAGAGAAAGCATGCACTCCCAAATGTGAAGTTGTTATATGGCCACTTCTACAATGAATTATTCACATAGTAGGATGAATTAATAATCCATTCTTTGAATTAATTTTATTAAGTTACCAAAAGGTGAGCATGTCAGAGGCAGGAAAGAGGTGGCCTGTGCCTCTCTCTCCCAATCATTAAAGGTGACAACACACAGTCTCACCCATGCCAGGTCACTCAGAGATTTCCATTTTTTTCTATGTTGGAAGGTGACTCATGGGCTTTACCTACATTTTTATTTTTTACCTTAATAGGAAGTTAAAATATCTCTAATTGCCCCAGGATCTTCCCCTATGGTAGAAGTAAAAATTTCAAATTAAATGACTTCTTGTCTTCCCTGAAGTAGGCAAAGACAGCCTTGCAGACACAAATCCCTTTACACTTGGACACAGAAAAGAATCAAGAGAGATGGCCCCAGCCCTCCAGGCTGCTCTGCACCTGTCTGCCCCTGCTCCCACCCCTGCCTCACCTCCCTCTTGGCTGGTTTCTTGACAAGTTCATTGCAATGTTCAACAGAAAGTGATCAGTGGAGTCTTGCTTCTGGAGAAGTTAAGTGCAGGCTGACGGTTCCTCTGGGGCTCTGTGGATAAAAGGCTGCAGAAGAGGCTTTGGAAGCACTTCACAGAGGGACCCACATCTACACATACATCAAGAGAACTATTGTTTGCAGAAAACAAGTTGTATTGGAGCCTTTGGGAATTGCAGAATGGTTTTGCAAGAATTCAACAAAGTAAATAGGAAGGAAAAAACACAGCTAACATTTATTGAGTGTGTACTATGTGGTAGACTTTCTTAAGCCTTTCAAGCCATTGTTTCAAGGAATCCTCAGAACCCTGGTGGACTGGCTACTGTTATTAACCCTCAGAGGTTAAAACTCTGAAGTCACTGAGTAGGTAGGAAAGCTGATACTCAACTCAGGCTGCCTGCACCTACCTAGTAGTCCATGATTGTAATCTGTGTACATATCATAAGTGTTTGTAGAGAGGAAAAGAATTCAGGCAAATATGTACACAGGACTGAAATAACAGCAACAGAGAAGAAACAGCTATAGAGCCAGGAACCCTGAACTCACATCCTCACCCTATCCCCAGTTCCCAGGGGCACTCAGAAATATCCTTTGCTGCTCTGGTCCTAGTCTTCTCACTGGTGAGATGGCAAGCTTCAAGTTCAAGGCCCCTTAGGCCCAATGTTATACCCCTTGCCTTTGCAGTCTACAGATACGAACAGTTTGGCTCAGGAACAGGGCCTTAGAATTTTGCGGTCAATCTGATCCAGACAGTCACAGGATCCTCAAAGGCTCTTGACAACATGCTGAGAAAATCTGGGCCCTGCTGTCAAGACTTCCAAGATGGAAATGAATGAGGCCCAATGCTGCTCATGCCACCTTCAGAGAGGGCTGAACAAAGTCTGCTGCCTGCCAGCCTAGAACCCTGTCCATGTTCAATACTTGTTTATTGAGCAAATGTAGTATTTTTAACATGATGTCCCCAAGTCCTTGCTATGCGCTGGCATGAGCAGCAGCATTGAATTCCTCATCTGTGTTGAAGGATATATCCCAGTGCCACCAGGATAGTTTCTGACACCTTGACACTTGACCACCTCTGTCTCAAGAGATGGGGGAGATTCAGGGCAAGCCATGACAATTTGATGGAAAGAAACTTATTTCTTGCAGTAAAAAGTTAGAGGAAGGGCAGAGTGTGCAGTGGGCTAAAGAGCATGCCATATGGCATCCAGTGGACCTGGTGGAACTGTTTCTGACACTCAGTGGCTGTGTGATTCCAGACAAAACCCCTCACAACCATATATCTTGGTTTTCTTTTCAGAATAAAGGGATGTAGAAACCAGGCAGTTGAAATCACAACGCTGGAAAGGAAGGGTGTGTTCAGGATGTTTACTTGCCGTTGTCTGGAGTAAGAACTGAGATAGCAGGCAGCACCTGGCAGGGGTGGAGTGGGCGTCTGCACTGCAGCGCCTCTGTCCACTGTGTGGAATGCGGTGCAGCCTCGCTCAAAAGAAAAAAAATAAATTATTTCAAAATAAACATTATGTTAATGAGGCACATAAAGCCTAAAAAAAGCATAGACCAGTGGTGATGGAGAGGTTGCTAATGCAGGGATGTGTTTATACTATGACCTTATTTTGTCAAATTAAGAGCGACAGAAGGAATATTTATATATGATGATGTGAGCATTGAAGAAGCTAAATGGAGGACACACCTCAGGTTATTAACACTGGTTACCTGGGATTTGTGGAGATGGATTGCAAGGTGAAGGCAGGAGGAGGGAAAAAAGGAGAGCAGTGGAGAAAAGAAGTGATAAATAGAATGGGAAAATTAGCAAAAGAAATAAAGAAAGAGAGAGAGGAAGGAGGGAAGGAAGGAAGGACATGGCATGTCTGTTATAGCATTTGCATGCATAAAGAAATGGATGGAAAATGTGACTCTTGTAACTAGGATGCTAATATAGACTTAGAGAGCTGTTCTAAGGGTCAGATGATGTCATCACATGTCAGGATGAGAGAACTGTCTGAAGTTACATCTTAAGAGGAGATTCAAAACTTGAATTCCAGTCTGCAAAAACGGTCCAGTGTTTTTCCTTCATGCCACAACTGCCTCACTAAGTAATCACGAACTAGACATATTCCAGTGATTGACTTATTGAATATGGGACAGTGATTATTAGTTCTTCTGTCAGGCTAAGAGCATAAATCAAAACAGATGACAATTCCCTCACTTTAGGTGGGTGAGTTTCACCCAGTCAACCACGAATGCTGTAATCGTGATGTCAAAGCAGCAATCACATTTCAGTTTAAAAATAACTGGAAATGCCCACTTGAACTAAGTATGTGACAAGCATGAGGCTAATGAATGGTACCAGTGGATGATTTTTGACATTAGCCCATCATCAGACACATGAACTCATGTTTGTGAAAGCCAGGAGAGAGCTTGCTTTGTGTTAGGTGCTCATTCTGTGCAAAGCATTTTGCATGCATTATTTGCATTAACACTGCTAAGGACCCAATGGAAGTGCCCCACTCGACAGATCAGGAACCTGAAGCTCAGTGAGGTTAGGTAACTTGTTTAAGGTTCCGTAGTCAGTGTATATAGGACTAGGATTAAGTCCCCTGGCAGTCTGACTCCAGAACCCATACTTGTAATCCTACACCACAATAGTACACTTCCAAATGGGGAGATTTTCCAGGTTTTATTCATCTTGATTGCTGTGTGAGTCCACAGTGATCTTACACAGCTTTTCAAGCCACCAGTGGTGGCTTAACTGTGGTGTGCTCTTGATATCGTTAGAATGTGACATTACTCGGGGTATTTATTTGCAATGGGATATGTCTCACAGGTGTAATTCATGTGTGTTTTGGTGTGTTATTAATGTGTGCTCTCAATGGAGGTTTAATTTTAGAAGTGATTTTCCACATCATTGTAGAGACTTGAGAGATAATTGAAGCAACACCCGTCTAAATAAAAAGAAAAGTGCCCTGCCACTCTCTCAAAGGCCACTGGTGACTGCTGAGAATCCAGACCACTAGACCGGTCTCATTCTACCTCCTTATTCACCTTGCTACATACAGGACACTGTGGTGGTTCCCTATCTATTGGTTCCCTCTTCCCACAATGGGTCCTCCATGAATATCGTTATGGAGACTCAGATGTGTTGAGGTGGAGGAGGTCTTGGTTGAGTCATCACTTCCTGTGGTTCATCTAACGCTGGACACTCCTCAACAAAGCCCCTGGTCAGCTGGTGTCCAGCATCTACTAGGATGCCTCTCATATTAGGAAGCTCACTTCCTTGCAAAATAGTAGTTTCAACTTTGGGCAGCTGAACTGCTGTTCTTTTGCTCAAAATCTGCAAAGACCCAATATACAGAGGGCTCTACTTATTGGTGACAATTTTAATGCTTGAGCAGCAAACATTGTGTCTAGTTCTTTTCATTTGACAGTCCCTTAAAGAGTTAAAAATAGAGAATATACAACTTCTGATTTTTTTTTTAGGCCGAATGACTCTATCTCCTTTTACTCTTGTGATGATGTTTCAGCATGTTCAAGGTTGTCAGTTTTCTTCCTCAATCTTGGGGCTAGAGCTAAATATGAGACTCAAGGAAGGCCTGTCTAAGAAAGCCTTGAATCTGAGACTTTGACCTTCTTTGTTCTATACACTCTGCTTCTGGTAATGTAACCCCAAATTGATGCTAAGCAATGACAGCAAGAGTGCAATGCAGATGCCTGATGAGTGGCTGATAACCCAAACTCTCTTTTTCTCACTCAGGCTGCCTACATGATGGAGATCTTTCTCTATGTTTATACAGTAGAGGTTTGGGGGTACAATCGCAGAAGTTCACTTTTTTCTCATTATTTCATTTTATTTCTTTTGCCTTGTAAGTTTTGTTACATCACTACAGCCCACTGAGAGCTTTTTGGATTGCAATTCTTCCATCTACCTCATTTGTCTTCCCTTCCAAGTTCAGTGGCATCCACAGATTTGATAAGAAGCTTTCTATGCCTTCATTCAAGTATTCACAAAATTTGTTTTAACAGGAGAGAGCCAAGGACAAAGCCTTATCTCAGGCCCCTAGAGAGCTCCTAAAGTGACAGGCTCAACAGGAATGAATTAATCAGCAAGCCCTGGGCATGGTTCTTGAAGTAGTTACAAGTCTACCTTCCTTACTGTATTATTACCTTAGCTAGAGTTATTCATGTTACCCAAAAAGATATCATAAAAATTTATCATATACCACATAGAAATTCAAATAGACTGTGGCCAACTGTATTTTCCTTATCTAACAAATCTAATAATTACAAACACTACCGAAAAAGGAAGGAAGGAAGAAAAGGAGGGAGGGAGGAGGGAGCAAGGAAGGGAGAGAGGAATGAAGAAACAAAGAAAGAAATAGCAAGTCAGATTGCTTTATTAGGATTCATATTTAAATGGATAACCTGATTGATTGTTAGGAGCCAACGTAAGTTCACAGACCATCAGCTTATAAAAACCATCCCTTTTGCTATATTATTGCTCAGGAACAACATCAGACATGGGTCTTTAAATGTTGCTTTCATATTATTTTTGAAAACTGGAACAGCCTTGCCCATCTTTACTCATTCCTCAAACTTTTATAGGGGCCTGCTCTCTGTGTGGCACTGGGCTGGCAGCCAGAGTTCAAAGTGTGGGGAACTCATGGGCTTTCATCAATATTCTTAGCATCTTCACTTCTGCCTTATTTCACAACTCCTTCAATATCTCTGGCCAAGAATTAGTGGCCCCATGTTCAAGTTGTCTTTTTGCTCAGTGGCCAGAGGTCCTGAATTAATTTAAAACTGTCAAGTGGATTCCTCTCCCCTCTTCAGAACTCTAAGCATCCCCTTTGAGTTCAAGGAACATGGTCCTAACTGGGAAAGACAAAAGTCCATTTCCATCATCACATCTTCATTATCTTATTGGGCCCAAACAACAAGTTAATTTCATAGACATCCTTCTTGCTTTGCGTGTGAATTTAAAAGCTAATTTCTCCCAGATTTCAGTCTACTCTGGGCTGTAACCTTTTTGACACTAGAGTATTAGGACTCATTTATTTGCAATGTTGGAGACCCTAAAGCAAAAGCAGATAATGTATCCACTCAAATAATTGAAAAATCAGAGGACAGACCATGCTTTAGGAATTGTGTTCAGGGATGCAAACAGCAGCATCAGCACCCAATCACTCTTTCTGTGTCTCTGTGTCTTGGTTCTCTGGCTTCACATTCAAAGGGCAGCTTTGGCCTCCCAGAAGGTCTAGGCTTTATCTTCACTGCTATAGAGCAAAAGAGAAGAGTGTCCTTCTGGATCCCATAAATAAAGTACTAGGAATAGCAGTGACTAGAACCTTGGCTTGGGTCACATGCTCACCCCTGACCAATCACCATTGCAAGACAGTGTTGTGGTCAGACTGGCCAGGAAGAGTCACATGTCTACTGCTGTAGCTTGAGTTAGAGCCAGCTCCACCTGACACTTGAACTGAGCATGGGCAGGTTTCCAGAGGAACATTGGGCACTGCTGCAGAAAGAAAGGGGAATACATGCTGAGTTGTTAAAAAAACAAAAAAACAGAAGAGTTCCTCACTGCTTATAAGGTGCTTGGCAAAGAGTAGCTACTCAAAACATCTTCACTGAATGTCTTAAATCCATGGCATCCATTACGTTCTTGCATGTCCATCATTCTCTGATGTCTTCACCAACAGTAAGCTGATCCTGTGGTTGTCTATGTAAGAACCATTCTCTCTTTCTCCCTTGTAAATGAAACCTGATTTGGCTGAAGTCTCCATGCCTAAGGGAAGATGATTTCTGAGACAAAACCTAATTGATCTCAAGCCTAATGGTTCTCAAACTTAAGCATGCTCAGAAACAACTTTGAGGGCTCTGTAAAACATTGATTGCTGGCCAGTGCAGAAACCATGTTTTAAGAGCCATGTTCTAGAAAGATCGCTCCAGTACATGACAGAGTCTAAAGACTGAAAACCTCTGTTCCAGAAAAAACTCGAACAAGGCAACAATGAAAAGCCCAGACTGGATGATGTAGGTATGTCTTGATTTTTAAAAAATGCTCAGCAGTCCTCCCATATTTATAAAATATAGCCCAACCCACCCTATCAGGGCTTTCTTTGCCACAGCTTGTCTTCCAGTCCCGGTCCTACTTCCTAGCATAGCTTTCTTTCTGGGCATACCAAACCATGATCTTTCATGAATTTCTGCCTTTGCTAGTGCTCTTGCCCACCATGTCCATCCACTCATCCATCATGGTGAAGCTCTTCCAAGAAGGCTACACTGACTCCCCTCCCCTCTCTTGTAAACCCTTTAAATGGACAAACCACACACTGCAATGCCATAGTGGGTCTCTCTTCCTGGGACTCAGCTTCTGGAGGATGGATACCTGTCTGTTTTCCTGATAATCCAGTGCCCAGCCCTGGGCTGGTGTATGGTTAGTTGAATGAAGTTCCCCAAAGGCAGAAATAACATTTATCATTTGTGTATCCTTGACCCTGCTGAGCATAGAAGGTCCTCTATAGACAATTTCTAAAGAATAAGGCATCTGAATGCCACTATACACCTAATGCCACACCAGGAAGCACAGGGCAAAGAGTGCCATTGTGAACATCAGATAAAACAATGTTTGATCCTGTCTTTGCCAAGTTACCAGATAATTTGGCAAATTATCTGAGCTTGCTAAGCCTCACTTTCCTCATCTGCAAAATGGAAGTATTGACAGCACCAAAATTGTTACTAATAATGTGAATTGAGATATCTAAGGTTCTAGGCTCCATTACTGTCACATAGTAAGGCTCCATAAATGCCAGATCTTGTTATTATTTTATGACAGTCCTTCAACTATTACAACCAAACAGGTACATCAACTTGGTCATTTCTGGTTTCAGTGGCTCTGTTTCTAGGAGAGAATACAGAATAGGATGATAAGGGACTCACATAACTTGGCCTGTTGAAGGCTGTTGAAGCTGCTTCATGCAGCCAGCTGGACCCAAGGCATCAGATGATGCCCAAACTTGTTCTAGACATTCTCTGGGTGTTGAGGAAGAGAGTATGACAATTCACCAGAAAGGAAGACACAGTTCTACAGAAACACCTCTTCTAAATTCTTCTTCAGCCCCCAAAATGTAATGTAGGCATTCTTTGTCCAGAAGCCATTCTTGCACCTTGAGTCTTCACTTAGTTTCAGTGTCACCTGTCTCTTGTTCTTACATCTGCTTTAGCCTCATTCCCACTTTGTGATGCTTAGTTGTTCACACATCTATCTGACGTAGTGACCTGGGAGCTCTTTGAGCCTAGCCCAGGGCCTGGCACAAAGCAGGGGGTGCAAACTTGGTGGTCTTCCTCTCTGGGGGGCTTTCAGTCTCTTTGAGGAAGTCTCTATTGACTCACAAAATGACCACAGTGAGCTTTAAGTGGTCTGGTGCTTATGATTCAGCTTGGGCTCAAGGGCCCATCAATCCTGTCACCAAGCTCTGTGGATGAGAGAGGAGGCCTGGGTTGTCAGAGGAATCAGGCAACTGCAAGATGAATGAATTTATGGAGGGGGAGGAGTAGGAGGATGGCCAGGAAACAGGATAGTCAGAGAGAAGGAGGGAAGGGACCTACAAAACCATCAGAGCTCCAGCCTTGTGCATCGGGTGAGGTTGCCCCAGGTCCTGTCCCAGTCCCAGGGTCATAGAGGCAGATGAGCCTGCATCCCCCTCAGCAATATAGATAGGACCTAAGTTAAAATATTTACCTGGGAACTTGTTTACTGTATTTGAGCACTGGCTCTGCCTTCCACTATCTAGGTAGCCTCAGGCAGTTGTTTACACCTCCGATTGCCATTTTCCTTGTGATTTATGACCTGAATCACCTGGTAGAATTCTGGGGAGGATCAAAGCTGCTGGTGTCTGAAGTAGTGTGTGTGAATAGTAGCACACTAGATAAATTCAGCGCATTCTGAGTGCTGTTACTTGGGTATATGTATTATCTCTTTATCCTACAAGTGTGGAGAGAGAGTGAGGGACATGGAAGAAATACCAGGAACAAGTTTCTTGCCATAGCCAATCATGGCACTATACTGACCTGAGCCATTTCCTTCATGTGTTATTTTTGACTTTATTTAAATCTCTAATACTTGTAGGTTACCCAAAATGCCAAAACCCCATGCCACCATAAAAGCCAAGAGACGGAAACAGAAAAACTGGCCATTTCGTCTTTCTCGTTAACTCAACAATCTCATGATCCACCATATGTGTTTTTAGAAAAGGGATCTCAGAGGCCAATTCATGCACCAGTGATCCTGATGTTTCCATCAAATACATCATTTGAAATGGGATCTCAATTTATTTGAGCAGAGCCATGTCAGTGCTGCTCACAGTGAAATGTTTCCACACGATGCATTTAGATGTGAAAAAGTTTTCATCACAGCAAAGGTAGAAAGCCTGTATTTACAGCCTGGTGCTTCCTGAGCTTCAGGTTTTCTTGTTTGGAATTGACTTTCCTTTCTTTAAAAAGAGAAGGAAACTGCATATAACCAAACTTAATAAGGGATGAATGGAGCCCAGTCCAGTTTCCCTGGTGGTAAAGCAATGCCCCACTCACAAGCCACAAAACCCCAGCCAGAGTGAAAACAGGAGGCTGAATTCCGCCTATTGTGCCTGCTATTCCTTTCTTCCCACTCTCCTTTCTTTCCCACACACCAGGGTGGTTAAAGACACAGTGTCATTTGTACAGATCAGGCTCTCTTCTTGTAAATTTTCTTTTGTAGCTAACACCTATTAATAATTTAAAATGCCTGCTCTTTTGAACAATGATCAAAATTAAGCTATTACCCACAGGGGGATATTTACATACACTTAGTCGGCAGCTGTTTAACAGCCTTTCCACTCAAGATTTCTCATGACCCTCACATATCATTTGTAATCACAAGAATATTTGGTTATTGTATGATTTTTTTCTTTCACATATTTGATAAACAGCCACTGGGAATCACTTAGGAAGTAAATAAGGTAATTTCTTGTGATTTCTGCAGGCTGCTGAAGTTACAGGAGGAGGGCAATTACTTTTAGATCTCTCTACATGCAATTTACTAATAAGGCACAGAATGCAGAAACATGTAATTAGTAATTACTATAGTATGTAGTGATGCCGTGCTTACCCAGTCTGGCTATGGGCCTATAATCTGGTGGCAGCAAATGAATTTGGCTTGGTGTATCCAAGGAAGTCCCGGGATATTTGAAGAGAGTTGTGATGATAAACCTAACTGCTGTTTAGAGAGACTGTGGTGGGCACAGCAAATGCTGTGATATCCAGTGTCTTACCTGACACCCACTATAGGCTCATAGGAAATTTCCTCTTTGCCCCCAAGTTAAAGGAGAGGCCAGACTCAGAAAATGTTGAGATGCTGCCTGAGATCACAAGCTAATGTCTGGTGGACCCAGGTCCAAATCCTGCATTGCAGGCTCTACCACTGTCCGTCCCACGAGGGCATTGCCTGGTCATGCTGCCAGAGAAGTGGCCCCACATCCTAAAGCTCAGGAGCCGAAGGTGCATCTTCATGGCGGAATGTGGGGCCATGAAGAGAAGAAAGGAGAAAAGTGAACATAAAACAAGTGCTTAATTTTGAGGAGTGGACAATAGACCCTTGATGTATATTATCTTTTTTTTACAATAATTAAGTACTATTTCACCCATTTTACAGAAGAGAAAATTGAGGGTCAATTGAGGTTATGCCATTTGGTCAGATCAGGATCAGTCAGTTGAGTGGCAGAGCTGGAAAGTGAACTTCATGAGTTTGACTTCCATCACAATGACTTCCCCCTCATACCACGAAGTTATTGTCATAGGTGGGACCCCTTATTTCAGGAAACCAAGTGAATCTGCATCAGATATCTTGAAAAGGGTTTTGGGGGGATGCAAATTTGGGGAGCTCGCAGGATCTTAAAGCTGACTACTTTCACCCAGTAATCTCAATTTTAGAAATTTATCCTAAAAAAGAGACACTGTAAAAATTGTAGATGAGTTTATGCATAGAGATGTTAAACAAAGATGTTATTTATAACAACAGAACCTGAGGGAAAAATACAATTTCCGGTAACTCAATAACAGAAAATTAGGTTATGGTTGTAGTATATGATTGAATATTAGGCAACCATAAAAATGATATTAATGAAGAGTTCTTAATAATACAGGAAAAGCCTTAAAACCTAATGAAGAGTGAGATAAAAAACAAAGTCATGTATGCAGTACGAACTCATTTAAGTGAAGTATTTCTGAAAAGAGAGATAAAGACCAAACTTGTGTCTAGCAGGTCCAGAAGTGACATTATTTAAAAAAATTAAATAACAGCTTAATTGAGATATAATTCATATACCATAAAATATACCTTCAAATGTGTAGTATTTATGGGTCTTAGTGAATTTGCAGAGTTGTACAACTATCAACTATCATCAAATTTCAGAAAAGTGTCACAATCCCATACTCATTAACTGTCATTCTCATCTCCCCCACTCCATCAGGACCTGGATAACACTAGTATATTTTTTGTCTCTATAAATTGAGCTATTCTTAGCATTTTATATAAATGAAATCATATAACTTGTGGTCTTTTGTGTATGGCTTCTCTCACTTGGCCTAATGTTTTCAAAGTTGAGTCCTGTTATAGCATGTCTTGGTGCTTCATTCCTCTTTAAGGCTGAATAATATTCCCTTATATGGATATATCACATTCCATTTATTAATTAATACATTGACAGATATTTGAATTTTTCTGTTTTGGCGGTTATGAATATTGCTGGTATGAACATTGATGTACAATATGTTTTTAGTTCTCTTGGGTATATACTGAGAACTGGAATCGCTGGTAACTCCATGTTTAACTTTTTTCTGTCTTCTGAACTGGCTGCACCGTTCTATATTCCCGATAGCAACGACTGACAGCTCCAACTTGTCTACACTATTGTGAACACTTGTTACTATTTGTCTTTTTTATTTTAACCATACTAGTGAGTGTGAAATAGTGTCCTATAATGTTTTGATTTTATATTTCCTAATGACTAACCATGCTGATTTTTTTAAATGTGTTTATATCTTTGGAGCAATGTCTACTGAAATTCTCTGCCCATTTTTTAAATTAAGTCTGTCTTTGTATAATTGACTTACTAGAGTTCTTTATATATTCTGGATTCTAGTCCCCTATCAAACATATGATTTATAAGTATTTTCTCCCATTCTATATATTGTCTTCTCACTTTCTTGATGATACTGTTGATAACACAAAAGTTTTGAATTTTGAGGAAGTCTAAATTATCTATTTTTATTTTGCTGCTTGTGCCTAATTCAAAGTCATGAAGACTTACTTGTATGTTTTTTTATGAGAGTTTTACAGTTGAAACTGACATCTACAGTCTATTCGTATATGCTTGAGGTAAGAGTCCAGCATCACTCTTTTGCATGTAGATATAAGTTATCCTAGAACAATTTGTTGAAACAACTATTTTTTGCCATTAAATCATCTTGGCACCTTTGTCAGCCATCAGTGGATGGTAAACATAAGGATTTTATTTACGGAGTTCCAGTTCTGTTTCGCTGACCAACTTGTCTGTCCTTGTGCCGGAACCACACTGCTGTGATCACTGCAGCTTTGTAGTAAGTTTTGAAACTGAGAAGTGAGAGTTCTCCAACTTTGTTCTTCTTTTTAAATGTTGTTTTGGCTATTTTGAGTCCCTTGCAATTCCATATGAATGTTAGAATTAGCCTGTCACTTTCTTCAGTAAAGGCAGTTGGGATTTTGATAGGGCTTGTGTCGAAGTCCTAGATCTGTTTGTTCAGAGTTGCTGTCCTGTTGATAAAATGATGGCTAAGCCCACTTCAAATACTGTGGCTTTTTCTGAGCTATAAGAATACAATCTTTGCCTGGCAAGAGAAGTACAGCTCCATGGAACATTAAGGCAGGCTTGGAAATTACATCTATATGGAGATGACCTATAGGCTGCTCCCCTGAGGCCAGTTCTCGGTCACTCCATACACCACGAGGCTTCTATTACTTAGTCGGGCAAGGCTTTCATTGCCTCTGGGCAGCCCCTCCACCATTTCCTGTGGAATACTATTTCACAGTCTAATAGATCTTTCTACAGGGAATTTCCCCTGTTACTCAGTCTACATTTCCTCTTGTGCTTTCGGCCATTGCTTCCTCAGGACAACACCATTCCAGACTGATTCGCTTACTTGGGATTCCTAGGTTTCACAGCCTCGGAGGCCATATTCTGTCTCAATTGTTGGGTAAACTTGGGTTCTGTAGACAAGGGCTCTCAAAGTGGGGGGGGGGGGCTTAGTGAGGGCTGACACCAAGCCTCCTTGGCTCATGAAGCCAAGAACAAATGTGACCAATCCAAGAACACCAAGAAACTGCGGTCATCCTTGCCAAGAACTTGGAAAGCCCTTTCTGAAGTTTGGGGAAGGATGTCTTGCTACTCTGCAGCCCTATTTTATTGCATAGACCTAGGGTTCTAATTCTCCCAGCCTCATACCCAGGCAAGAAGGGCAGGGTGCCAGAGGTCAGCCAAGTACCTGCTTGGTAAAGTCACAGGAGAGCTGACTTCCAGAGCCAAGAGGGGCTTCCTTGCCACTCTGGAGAAAGACTGGGGGGACTGTATAGAGGCTCCAAAGAGAGAGGGGGGCTGGAATGGACAAGGACCTGGAATGAGCATTTCTGGAGGGTTTTTTGCACATAGAATTGATGTCACTGCTTTGTCCCCATCATCCATTGAATAAGCCCACCCAGGCTAAGGGTCTGAAGGGGAACACTGAAATGCAAAGAAGTGACATCATTAGCTTGAGCCCTGCAGCCAACAAGGGAGCACATTCATTTCTCTCCAAAACCCACATTCTTTCTGCTGCAGAGCTGGACCTTAGTTTCCTCATCAAAGGAATGGAACTAATGCAATATCACACAGAGATACTGAGAGAACTGAGGAGGAAAATCTAGGTGAAAAAAAATCAGGCTCAATATATGTTATATTGTTTCCTGCCTCTCTTCCCCCTGGATAGCTGATCAGGGCCATTTCTCCAAGTAATTTAGCAAGGCGAGTGTCTGTGCTCCCTCTCCTCCCAGCCTCCTGCCCTGCACTGATAAGTTTTATTAGCAAAGAGGGAAGGGATTTTCTATGACCAAATTTCTTTTGGGCTTTCCACGAGAGATTGATGGAGCTTCTTGTCTCCTCGGCCAGCACCTCATCCTGACGAGATTGGCTGGCCTGGGTGGGGACTGAGGGCTACAGAAACCTTTCTAGTCTGTGCAGGAAGAGCTGGGAAATGTTATTCTTCTGAAGGGGAAAATCATTATTTGGCTTCTTGGGTTTGTGTACCCTGGGCACCAGGGAAACAGCTGGAATTTGCCTGGAAACCACAATGCTGTCTGCATGGTTCTCAATAGGTGACTGGGGACAAGACTGCGTTTGACAGTCCATCACCTGCCTTTCTGTTCTGCATAATAAAAATCAATTCTTGAGGCATTTCATTGGCTCTGATGAGCTTGGGGCTGCTATTCAGTTTCCTGAAAATGTGTGTGTGTGAATGTATGTCTCTCTGTGCACATGCATGCATGCATGCATGTATAGGTATATATGTATATGTGTGCATACATGTATGTGGGTATGTATGCATGCATGTGTGGGGCGTGTGTATTTTCTGTGTATATGTATGTATGTATGTGGGCTTGAGAATCTGCACGAACATGTATTTATGTGAATATGTTTGTGTCTGTGTGTGTATGCATGTGGGTATATGTGTGTGAACACACATGCATGTCTATGTGTGTGGAGCATATGCATGTATCTCTGTGTGTGTGCATGTGTGGGTATATATGTGTGTGAATATGAGTGTGTTTCAAGCACAAGTGTGTGTAACTATGTGTATAAAGATTTATCTGAACATGTCTGTGTATTTGTGTGTTTCTGCTCCCATTGGGTGCTAGGTGGGGACCCAGAGACAGCTGAGGAGTTAAAGCTTTGGGAGATGGAGAGACATATGTGGATGCCCCACCCATCCAGTAACCTCAGACTGTGTTGAAAAGCAGTGGAGTGCAAAGGAAATTCCACCCAACCTGAGTCCTGGGTTGGCCTCACACAAGCTGGATATCTCAGGCAAGACCTCCTGTTCCTGCACCCCAGATCACTACAAGGGTAACTCTTATTCAACATGTGCTGCCTTCTACTTCCTCTTGGAAACCCTCTGATTCCAACTTCCATCGCGTGCTTGGGTTGGATGCCTCTCTCTAAGCTTTCAGTCTGTCAGCACTATACATGCCATCCTGAATTGGCATAAGGTTCTGTTTATACATCTGCTCCTACCCCGGACTGTGAGCACCTGCAAACAGGTTGTTTCTGGTCTGTATCCCAGGGCCAAGGTCTGGGAGCACCCTTTAGACACTCAATAAGTGTATGTGGAATGAGTAAATGAATGATAAAGTATTCTTAGTCTCAGTATTCTCATCTGTGAGTTGAAGGTAAAAATATATGGTTCCTGGGAGGATGACCCAAGATGAACTCTATGAAAACATGCTTTGCATGGATATCCAACCTGTAGCCTGTGGGCTGCATGCCGTTCAGGATGGCTATGAATGAGGCCCAACACAAAATCGTAAGTTTACTTAAAACATTATGACATTTTTTGTGGTTATGTGTCACAATGTATTTAATGCGTGGCCCAAGACAATTCTTCTTCCAGTGTGGCTCAGAGACGCCAGAAGTTCAGACGCCCCTGCTGTAAAGTGTTATCAGTTGGTATAGCAGGCAGCCCTTTTGTAGGCTGGAGGATCCCAACAGTTTAATGGGACAGCATGCATGCTAGAAGGGGGGCAGGCTTTGGAGTCCGATGGTTCTGGTTCAAATTCTAGTTCCTCTATTCCCTGTGTCTGATGGACTCTGGATGAGCCACTTTGACCTTAGCTGTCATCTCCTCAACTATAGAAGAGAGACACTAGCAGTTTCCGAACAGTCATAAGGCACGGCCTTTAAAAAGCGCAGGGCACAGAAGCACCCTGTAGAAGTGGAAGACGTGCAGGAACATGGGGTGTGTACAAGGAAATACCAGGAAAGTTGAGCGGGAGGATGAGTATGCCCTAGAGGAGGGGGAATTGAAGTGGGACTCAGAGAACAGGCCCCTCAGAAAAGAAGGAGGGAAGGTATCCTGGGTGGGTAGGCCAGAGTAAGAATGTGGCTGGAGATGAACATAACAATGAGCGTTCAGCATGTATGATAAACCAGCAGACACTTACTGGCTTAGAACAACATTTTTGTCATCTCCAACTTTCTACAGGTCAGAAGTATATACAAAACTTAATGGGGGTCTCTGCTCAGGGTCTCCCAAGGCTGAAATCAAGGTGTCAGCTGGGCTATGTTCTCATCCGGAGGCCTGACTAGCAAAGGATATGCTACCTTAGTTCGTTAAAAGTATTTTTCTTGCAAATTCTTACAAATCTGGAAATAGCATTGCCATTTTCTAGCCGGCTATTTTCCAGGAGTCCCTCTCAGCACCTAGAAACTGCCATTAGATTCTAATCGCATGTAACTCTCATAACATAGCTTACTTCTTCCTTACTTCTTGCTCACTTCCTACAAGGGCCACGTCCTTGTAGTAAGTGCTTTTACCTGGTTAGGCCAGGCCCACCCCAAACCTCTCCTTTTGGATTAATCAAATTCAACAGGTTTGGGAGTTCAATTACATCTACAAAAACCTTTTGGCTTTGCCAAATGCAGCCTAATCATGAGTGATATCACATCATGTTCACAAGTCTTATTCACACTTAAGATTACACGGGATTTGTGCACTGGGGCTGGGGGAGTGGCCATCCTACAATTTGCCTATTAGGTGACCTCCTCTGGCTGGGCTATGAGGCTGTGATTCTGTGAAGAGTAGCGTTGCTGTCCATTTTACACCAACTCTCACAGCTGACAAAACCAGCTGAGGAAGGGTGACCATGTCCCCATTGCCTTCGATGGTTTGGGTTTATGCCTGTTTTGGGGGGTGTCATTGTTAACAGTGCCCCTTTTCATTCTAAGAAGTTATCCAGGTTGGAGGAAATCATATATTGTCACCTGGGCTAAAAGAAGCAGCTTCTTTCCAGAGTCTTCTGGGCTCTTTAGGAAGAACAAGTTTGAAGGCCTGTGAGCTATTGTCATGGGTGATATGAGTAAAACTATTTAGCCAGGGCAAGGCTTTAGAAGGAGAACAAGTCAAGGACACAGGCATGTGCAGAGGCCTCCCAAATACCCAGAGATATTGATAAGGTATCCTACTGAATTCCCACAACAATCCTATGAGAAAAACAGCATCACCCCAAAATTATGGCTGAGAAAACTGAGGCTGAGGAGATGATGCTGACTAGTCCAATGTCATACCACCAGGAAGTAGATGATTTGACCTTCCTGGACCTCACCTCAGATTTGTTCTACCTGCCCCACTCTGCTGCCTGCCCCTTGCGGGTTACTCTAGAAGCTCACCTGGGCCTCTCCCCTAACAATAATCTATTTCTTTTACATTGATATTTTTCCCCACTGAGACAAGTGACAAGGCTAAATTCTGAGATGTAATGACCTCAAACCATGGGTTCTGGGATCTGTTCTTCTATGGAGGAGATCATCCAGCTCTCAAGCACTGGACTTTATCCTGAGGGCGAAGTAAACAGACTCTTTCCAGCCTAGAACAGAGCTCAAATGTCAGCTCCACATGAGTGAAAGCTACATCTTCATCTGTGCCTCCCCAATGACTAGCGATGTTGTAGGATGCTACATGGTATTCACTAAATATTTGTTCAAAGGATGAGTGAATAAACTCTTGACTCAAGGGAAACTCAACTTTAATATCAACGCCAACTAATCTTTTTGAAAATGCATTCTGACAAAGAATTAACAGTGCCCCCACGTTCTTCTACCTGTCTGGCTAAGCCTTCCTTTCATAAGACCCAGTGTCATGAGAATGAGATAATACACAGATTTAAATAATGGCTAAGACCATTGATTTATGTGAGTTCTCCAAGGCTGAGAGCAAATTAACCAATCAACACCAATTCAATCAACTCACAGGTGATTGACATGAGAGACTTACATGGTGTCTTCAACAACACACGTGAGCGTGCTGATTCTGAACGCCTCAGGATTTGTGTGACATGGCCCTAATAGAGCCAGAAGATCTGAAAACCTGATGGGAGATATTTTGTGTGGGATGAAGTGATGATGCTGATTACTCACCTCACCGTTGTGCCCTCATGGGTAGGCCTGATTGCAGGATGATGTGAGCCAGAGCAGGGTTTCTCTCCTGCTGAAAGGGGATGGCGGGGCGTCTGATGACATTTGCCACAAAATCCCTCCTGATTAATCATGTTGTTCCAATTTGTGAGTCAGAAGCTGCCTTGAGTGGGGTTATCCTGAACTCTGATGCCGATGCAGGTAAAGTCTTCAGAAAAGCAGAGGCAACCCCTGGGAAGTGAGGCATCCTTGTGCTGGGACCTCCTTTGTGAGGAGAAAATGGCTGCACAAATAAAAGAGAGAGAAAGAGAAAGTAAGGCTACGGGAATGATACTTCCAGTCCTCAGGGATTGGGAAATTCCACAGGAGGGGGACTGCAATTTTCATTTAAGGAGATTTTACGCAAAGGCAGATGCATGGCTCCTGGGGTCCCTCTAGACATGGGGCTGACAGCATTCCTACCACTCGTTAGCTGCGTGACCTGGGTGAGTTGTAAATGTTTTGAGCTCTATTTTTTCTCATTCTTTAAAGGGGGAAATAACAATTACCCCCACTGTAAGGGTTTTTTTTTGTTTTGTTTTGTTTTTTTGTAGAATGACATATTAGGTGAGGAAGCTTGTATCTTATAGCGTGCTTCCAATAAATGTTGGGGTCTTTCCCCATCATGCAAACCAGAGTAGTAGTAATAAATGTATATATAGTCCGAAAAAGGCTTCTTAGATAAACAAATTTGTAGGAAAAGTCTTACAGTGGTGTACACATTAACTCACATTGAACATGTTATTTTTGACCAAAATTAGTAGAATCACACACAAAAAATTCAGAAACCCAGGACGTGAAGGGTTGCTCGACACTCTTCTAGTGTTGTAACCACTGGCTCCCAGGCCCATGTTTGCAAAGGTAAACAGCTTCACTTTAGCAGAGCCAAACTGCTGTGCAGTCCAACTCTGGGTTTTTGCACTACACAACCACACCTGACTCCAGGTAGGAGGCCACATTAGAGTAGATGCAGATATCTTGGCTGAGTTCCCAGCCTCCAGCTTGAGTGTTCTCCCTAATGCTACTTTTTAAAACAAATATACTTTATTGATTACGCTGTTACAGTTGTCCCAGGTTTCCCTCTTTGCCCCCTCTACCCAGTACCCCCCATTCCCTCCAGCAATCCCCCCATTAGTTCATGTCCATGGATCATGCATGTAAGTTCTTTGGCTATGCTATTTCCTATACTGTTCTTAACATCCACCTGCCTATTCTGTACCTACCAATTTGTACTTTTTATTCCCTGCACCTTTCCCTTCATTTTCCCCCTTACCCATCCCAACTGATAACCCTCCCAATGATCTTCATATCTATGATTCTGTTTATGTTCCAGTTGTTTGCTTAGTTTGTTTTTTAGATTCAATTGTTGATAGTTGTGAATTTATTGCCATCTTACTGTTTATCATTTTGATCTTCTTCTTTTTCTTAAATAAGTCCCTGTAACATTTCATATAACAATAGTTTAGTGATGATGAACTCCTTTAGCTTTACCTTGTCTGAGAAGCACTTTATCTGCCCTTCTGTTCTAAGTGATAGCTTTGCTGGATAGTGTAATCTAGGTTGTAAGTCCTTGCTTTTCATCACTTTGAATACTTCTTGCCAGTCCCTTCTAGTCTGCAAAGTTTCTTTTGAGAAATCAGCTGACAGTCTTACAGGAACTCCTTTGTAGGTAACTATCTGCTTTTCTTTTGCTGCTTTTAAGATTCTTTCTTTGTCTTTAAATTTTGGCATTTGAATTATGATATGTCTTGGTGTGGTCCTCTTTGCATCCATCTTATTTGGGACTCTTTATGCATCCTGGACTTTTATGTCTATTCACCAAATAAGGGAAGTTCCTTTTATTCTTTTTTCAAATAAGTTTTCAGTTTCTCACTCTTTCTTTTCTCCTTCCAGTACTCCTATGATTTGAATGTTTTTCAATTAAAGTTGTCCCAGAGGCTCCTTAGCCTATCCTCATTTTTTTCTGTTTTTTTTTTTAATTCTTTTTCTTCTTGCTGTTTGGTTGAATGTTTATCACTTCTTTATATTCCAAATCATTGGTTTGAATCTGTTTCCTTCTCTTCTCTGTTGGTTCCCTGTAAATTTTTCATTATTTCACTAAGTGTAAAATTCATTTCTGCCTGGGTCTTTTTTATGCAGTTAAAGTACCCAATGAGTTCCTCGAACATACTAACAACAGTGTTTTGAACTTTGCATTTAAGAGATCGCTTTTCTCCATTTCATTTAGTTCTTTTTCTGGAGTTTTGTTCTATTCTTTCATTTGGAGCATATTTCTTTGTGTCCTCATTTTGGCAGCTTCCCTGTGTTTGTTTCTGTATATTAGGCAGAGCTGCTTTGACTCCCTATGTTAGTAGCATGGCCTATTGTAGAAATGCACACTGGTGAGTTGGATGGGGTAGAACCTTAGGCAATCACCAGTGAGGGGTAAGCTCTATGAACCAGGTTAATAGAGTCTCCAAAATTGTGTCACTGCTCTGTAGCTCTTTGTGAGGAAGGGCTCAGAAAGGGGACAGTGCTGCTTCCTGGCCTCTGGAGTTTTGTCTGGGAGGAAGCTGGACCCTAGTACTTGCCCTGATACCAAACACTTCCAATTTTTACACATATGACACTTGTGCCCTTCTAGCTGCTGCCCCACTGCTAAAACTCAGAAGGAGTGAGTCTGCATAAGTCCTAAGTTTACTGTGGGCCCTTTAAGAGGAGACTCCTGAGAATCCTGCAGTTTCTTCTACTGACCCAACCCCCACTGGTTTTTACAGTCAGCAGATATGGGGACTTATCTTCCTAGCACTGGAACCCTGGGCTGGGTGGTCTGGTGTGGGGCTGGGATCCCTTTTTCCCGAGGTATCCCTCCTGATTTTTATCCACCACATGTTGTGGGACAGCCTGTTCCAGGTCCATTTCTCTGTGCCTCTCTGCACATCTCTGTATCTCTACCCCTCCTACCCATCTGGATGAATAGGACTTCTTTAATTTCTTGGTTGTCCAACTTCCATACAGCTCGATTTTCTGACAATTCTGGGTGATATACGTGTTGTAGTCTAGTTGTAATTTTTCTTCTGGTTGTGCAAGGAGGCAGTCCGTGTTTACTTTTAACTCAATCTTGACTGAAATTCTCCCCCTATTGCTTCTTGACCCTCACTCTTTGACCAGCTACTGCTCTCTCCCTTCTCATCTTGAGTTTACCCTTCCTTCCCTCTACTGGATCTTAGACCTACCCCTTAGAATACTAATCTTTCCAGTTCTTTTGGGAACTCTTCGCACTCCAATCAAGGTGAAGGATCAAATAATCATGGGATTATGTCTCCCTGAAAACAAGGATGCTGATTTTTGCTTTGATCATAGGTCAGCACTTCCTCTTCCTTCAAAAGTTGATGAAGCAGAGATCTAAAACCATGGGAACCGAGAGAAGCAGCAGGGTCTGTAAAAAGCAAGATCTCTCATGGCCCTAGAATATTCTCAGCTAAGACACCCCAAAGCCTGCCAAGCAACTGAGTATTTTTTAATCATTATTACTTTCTTCTAGGGGAGAAAAAGAGTCATTTGTAGCCTGGCAACAGACATCTGCATGTTCTTCCTTCATGCCAAGCTGTAAACACAGCCTTCTCTCTGCTAAAGCTAATGATGCTGAAAGGCCAGTGACCAGGAGAAATTAGAGCAGCAGCATAGATGGCTGCAGGCACTGGTGGTAGGAACAGGCCAGCAGGGAGTGTCACAGAAATTGGCACTGTGACCGATGGGCATTCAGGAGGAACCCAAAAAGGTCTTGGAAAAATCTTGCACTAATGGGCAAGGAGTTCCTACCTGACTCAAGTTTCCATTTTCTGCACTGGTCACTGAGGAGGATCTGGAGTCAAGGGTGGGACAAGAGCACCAAGAAGAAAGGCTTCAGTCTTGATAAGGGGCCATGCTCACCATCCTGCTTCTGTCCGGGAGCTCTTCCAGCCTCCTCCTGGTCATGCCCCCTGGTGGCTAATGCCACTGACCACCTGGCCTCCATGCACTGTTCTCTGTATTTCACTCCAGTCCACACACAAACCCTTCACCTCAGCATGCCATAGCAGGCTTGAACAGTTTCAAGAAAAGTGTTTTTACAGCAAAAGAAGAAATAGGTGAACATACTTCCCATCATTAAGCATCAACTCAGAAGTCTGTATGGAGGAATGGTTAAGAATGTAGCCTTGGGGTCAGACTCCCTGGAAGCAAATCCTAACATCTAGCAGGGTGGCCATGGGTAAGAGCTTCTGCTTTTTTTCTCTATGAAACAGAGATAGAAGTAATTGCTATGAAATAAGGATTTAAGCGAAACACTTAGAACAGGGACTGGCAATAGGAAGTAAGTGCTAAAAATATATTAGGAATTACTACTATTCCTATTCCTACTACTACTACTACTATTATCGTTACTATTATTATTGTGTGGACAAGTAGTGTAGGCACTTGGTTGTGTTCTTTTAAGGTTATTGTGAGGTTAAAATGAGATTATGCATTGAATTCATTTAGCTCAGTTCCTGGCACAAATTTAGTTTCTCAGTAAATGTTATCTGTTGGTTCCCTGTGCCTGCTGTGGAAACACTGATACTTTGCTCCTCTGACAAAGCCAGACACAGAGCAGGGTTGCATATAGAGGCTAGGTATGTCCCCAAAAGTTGCCTTCTCTTCCACAAAGGGAAAAATAGTCATTTTACTGTGAAGAGACCTAGCGGACACTGCCTTGCCAAGGGATGAAAGCAAACAAGACCAATAGCAGGACAGACTCACATATGTGCCCCTTGTGTGATGTATTGAGAAGATCACGAGAGCACTTCAGTGGAATTTTTGCCAGAATATGAAACCTGAGTCTTATCTTGAGAAAATATCAGACAGACTCAACTGAGGGACAGTCTATCAAACAGCTGTCCTGTATGCAGAGATATCAAGGTCAAGAAACAAAAAGGAAACCCGTGGAACTCTTCCAGATCAAAGGAGACTAAAAAGACATGGCAAGTGAATGAAACACATGAACCTGGACTGGATCCAAGATTGGGAAAAAAGTGAGCATAAATGACAATATTGGCATAATTGATGAAATTAGACTCTGGTCTGTGGATTAGATGATACTCATATTAATGTTATGTTTCCTGATTTTGATCACTGTAATGTGACTATGTAAGGGACTACCCTTAGTCTTTGAAAATGTACATTGAAATATTTAGATATACACTGAAATATTTAGGGTCAAAGAGGCAGGTACTCTCAAATTTTCGATGGTTCAGAAGAATTATGAGAGAGTATTATATTTCTATATCATTATCTCTATCTATCTTTCTATCATCTATCTATCTACCCACCTATCATCTACTATTCATCTAGACCATTTTAGCTATTACTCTGCCCCAAGGATATTCATTCTCCTGACTGCTTTTCAGGTTTGTCTGTTTTGGGACTTGATATCAATGAGATCACATAATATGTACTCTCTTGGGTCTTGCTTCTTGGCTTTACACTGTGATTATGAGATTCATCTGTATTATACATAGGAGTGGTTTGTTCATTTTCATTGCTCTGTAGAATTCTAGTGCATACTATATGTATATTTTTATATATCCATTCTGCCATTGGTGTCCATTTGGTTTGTTTCTCTTTTTAGTTATCATAAATCATGTGTCTGCAAAAATTCTTGCTCATGTCTTTTAGTGAACATGTATATGCATTTATATTGCATTTATTCACAGAAGTGTAGTTCCTGACTCATAGGTTATATGGTTGTTTGGTTTAGTAGATAGTGACAGTTTTTTACATTGGTGGGACACACAAGCAATGTAAGAGTTCTAGTTGTCCCACATCCTTGTCAACACTTGATATTGTGAGCTCTTTGAATTTTAGCCATTCTAAGACATCTTATTGTCTTAGACAGTGACTGTCTAAGTCTCACTGTCTAAGACAGTGACATCTTATTGAGAGGGGTTAATGTGCATTTTTTTAATGACTATTGAAATTAACCCCTTATGTTTGCTGAGCATTTAGATATATAGTCATGTATGTAGTCATAATGACATTTCAATCAACAACAGATACAGCAGTGGTCCTGTAAGATTATGATGAAGCTGAAAATTCCTATCACCCAACACTTTGACATTGTAGTTGTCATAATGTTATGGCTCAGGCATTACTCATGTTTGTGGTGATGCTGGTATAAACAAACCTACTTCATTGCTAGTCATATAAGAGCATAGAACATACAATTATGTATAATACATTATATTTGATAATGATCACAAATGACTATGTTACTGGTTTATGTACTACTCTACTTTTATTGTTATTTTAGGTTGTATCCTTTCAACTTATAAAAAAGTTTGCTGTAAAACAGTATGCTGTGTCATGACGGTAGCAGCTTCATATATCCTGTGTTTACCGAGTTTCTTGATTGCATCATTTTCTCTTGTAGTTGATTTAATCTCATGTTATTTTGTGCAGTAACATGATGTACAGGCTTGAGACCTGGGAGCAAAAGGTTATATATCCTATGTAGCCTAGCTGTCTAGGGCTGTACCATCTAGGTTTATGTAAGTTCACTCTGTGATGTTTGTGCAACAACAAAATCACCTAATGACACATCCTTTAGAACGTTTCCTTTTTGTTAAGTGGCACATGACTGTACTCTTTTGTAAAGTGTTTATTCAAGTCTCTTACCCATTTCTCTGTAAGCAATAGTTTTTCATTGATTTTGAAGATTTTTTTATATATTCTAGATACAAGTCTTTTGTCAGATACACTTATAAATATCTTTTGTGCTGTGGCTTGCCTTTTTAGCTTTTCATAGTATCTTTTGATGAGTATAATTATTAATTTTAGTTAAGACCAAATTATGAAAATATTTAGAAACCTGTATTCAACCTTTATTCTCTTAAATGATTAAATTGGTGAGATTGTGAAGACTAGAGTCAGAAAGATCCCAATTCTAGGTCCCATCTGGGAGAATCCTACTCAGGAGGTCCCGGGTCAAACCAGTTGTCCCTCTTGCTGCTCAGGCTCTCCCAGGTATGTGTTTGCATGTACATTTCCAGGAGAATGTGTTTGGAGAGCCTGGTGGAATGAGGCACGCCCTCTAGGCAGCATATAAATCCAGAATTAAGAATTCTAGCTTTCCATTCCCCTTACCTCCCATCCCAAGGCTCCCACCACAGTCCTGCCCAGAGGAAATGTGCATCAGTGTGGACAGAACTAGAGACACAGGTATAGTATTGCAGTTCATGCTACATGATCAGCTGCAGAGGTGAGCATTGTACAGCTCGGGGGGTCCAAAGGGCAAGCAATTACTCTGCTCACAGTGGGTGGGAAAGAGAAGTAAATCAGTGAAGGCTTCAAAGTGAAAGGGACTGTTGGGCTGGGTCTTGATGGATGCACAGGAGGCTGCCAGATACACAGGGAGCAGAAATGAATTCTAGTATAGACAAGCACCCACAGACCAGAAGAAGATAACACCCTTGAGGAAAACTGTAGGGTATAGAATAGGGTGTAAGGAAAGGAACAGCGATAGCCTCAACTTTTCCATCTGCAAATGGGATGTTTGAATCAGTTACTGTGTTTTTCAGACCATAAGATGCACCTAGGTTTTAGAGGAGGAAAATAGGAAAAAAATTTTTGGTAAACTATTTAATAACATAAATAACATAATATTTCACCAATGTAAATGTAAATAGAACTCAACAGCAGCATTAACAACCATTATTCCTCCCAAATTTGTTGGGGGGGTATGTCTTATAGTCTGAAAAATACAGTATCTCCTTGCTAACAGCTTTGCTCATTTTTTACTGGCTGATGTGATGGACATGGAGATGATTCAGATATAGGCTCCATCTTTGAAGAGGAGAAAGGGAAGCTTACAGCTAAGAACTCAACTAAAAGTTGGGGAGGTCAAATTCTGGCAGGCTGCATAGAGGGGTGGCACTGGAGATAGGCCCTGAAGCCCCTACCATCCCCTCAGCTACGGAGGAAACATCAAGGGATCCTGCTGAAGGTCACCAGGAAATTCTAAGCTGGTCCCCAGTGTGGCAGTGATTGCTAGGGACTCTCTTCTCAAGGCAAAGTCCCTAGTAGGGACTTGGAGAGGTATGGAAGTTGGCAAGGTGTGAGGGAGCTAACCTCTGACCCTCAGAAAGGCTACTTAGGCTTACCTCCTCTCATGTACTGTGTAAGCCTCTTTATGTGGCCATCTGGAAATAGCTGAATTAATCTTTTGTGCAGAAAGGTTACATAAAGTTCTGGTTTCTCCATGGAGAACCTGCTGAGCAGAGCTGTTCTGATGTGCCTCTCAGCCCTGAGCAGGGAGTCCGTGCTCAGGTCAGCAAGCGCAAGCCCTGTCTATAGAAGTCAAATACCAAGTTCTCCTGCAGAACACAGCTCCCCACACACATACACACACATGCACACATGTACCACAGACACAAGCATGCACACAGCCTCTTCACTGTCTTTGTCCCCATCTTCTTAAGTAACTAAAGCTTGAAATTGGAGCCAGAATCAAAGATTCAAACATTTTATCATTCTCTTTCCTCTGTCTCTTTATGATGTTCTCTCCTTTTTTTAAAAAAAGAAATGTTTTTGTTACCATTTTAACAAATCACTTTCAGATGCACAACCTATATGGTGTATTTTTCTGTCTCAGTCTCTCTGTGTCTGGTTTCCCTCCAGGCAGTGGAGAGAGTATGTAAGCCTGTGAGTGGATGTTGCAGTGGACTGTTAGAGCAGTGCACACAGGTTTGCCAGCTCACACACAAGTTTATGAAAAAGCATCTCTTCTCAACTCCATACTCAGTGTTGCTGAACAGGGAGCTTGAAATTGGCCATGGTGGAGGGTTCACTACACAGAAATTGGCAAATGCTAAAACTCCAACTTTTCTTTCTTTTTTTTTCCTGGTAGAGTTGGTTGTTTAACATTTACCAGCATACCATTGAGATGGGAGGTTGGGTGGTCACCTGTCTCGTCAACAGCTGAAGCCAGGCCCAGATTAGAGTTTCACTGTTCAGGTCCTTTGCCTATTGTTATTACAGATGTTGGTGTTGAGCACAGCCCTACATGATGTTTGTTGTAACTATAAGTCTCTCTCCCATATGCAGGGGTTAAAATGCAGAGATAGAAAGCCTAGCATGACTGATCCTATTGAACTCTGCTTCCCCTAACACCCCTGAGTCAACAGGAAACCCTAGGTAGTCTGTAATGTAATTTCACACCAACATTTTTCAAGTATTTGTTTAATAGGAATTTAGAGACCAGGCAGAGCTGTGAGGGACAGAAGAATGTAAAGTGGAGTAGGTGGAGCCTGCCTTAGTTTCTCCTTTCCTACCCCAAACTATTCAGCTCGGGCCCAAACTTGCATGTTTCATGTAGGCAAAAGTTCTGCAGCCAGTGCTATATTGACCCTCCTTGGAAGGAGTCTGGGCAGTGAGGATACCATGGAAACTCAGGCCTGCCCTGGGGTTCTTTCACACTGTCCCTCACTGCCCACAGGTGCTCATGGTGTTCTTCATTCCACAGGTGCTAGCCCCAGGGTGAGTCCTAGTGAACACAATTTTCTGTTCTGTTGCATTCCTAGGGTTGTTTAGGGCTCCTTGCAGATTGGCAGTCTATGCTGTTGTCCAGGTGGCCAGTTCATTAAACAACGCCTGTAGACTGAGAACAGCTTCAATGACTACGCTGCCTCTGACTGGCAGCCTTAGAATTGGATGAACTGACTTCAGCCTACACCTTTCCTCCTTGCTTCTCTCTTCTTTCTTCATCCTTCCTGCATCCACTACTGCCCTGCATACCCTCCTTGAACTTGGTGAGTATATCAAATAAGCCTGTTGAAGCTCTGGTAACTGCAGTCCCATTTAAGTCCTCAGGCTGGGCCATTTGGTTGATGCTCCTTGGCCTCTTATGTAACCTTGGTGCCAGTAAAAATGGCCTAGTATTTGAGAGAACACTGATGGGAGTGATGACATCCAAGGGTCACTATAGCTTGGATTTAAGCCCCATGAGCATCTATATAACCATGGTTAAGAGATATCATTTCCCTGAGCCTTAATTTCCCTATCAGCAAAGTGAGGTTGTTAATCCATCTCTTGGGTTTACCAAGTATTTTTGATGAAACTGTAGCCTAAAGGCATCTACTCCTTCATTCAACAAATATTTTAGGGCAGCTCTATGTGCCAGGCCCCGAGCCAGGAGCATAGTAGGTACTTAATTGATAACTAGTTTCCCTACACCCTTTCCCTTCAGATGAATGGTATAAAATGAAAGATGGAACTGAGAAGGTGACCCTACATTCTTTTCTTCTGGGCTGTATGGAGGGGAATTGGGTCCAGCATAGCTTGGTGCCACTGCCCCAAAGACAAGTGCATAGGCAAATTATCCACCTCTGTAGGTCACAAGGTCTGCACTACCAGGCAAAAGAAGCTTTCCTTGTGTGGCCCAGGCCTCTGCTCTCAGCCTTGCAAAGGCATAGTCCTAGGTGAGTGGACTTGTAAGCCAGTCCCTGGGCAGAAAGAAAGGCAAGAAAAACAGCTGCAAAGCTCTTGAAAATCTAGCCCAGGGCCCGTGCTATACCAGCAGGTTCAGGTATGGTCCAGGTTCAGAAGGGAAACTCCAGACAGGTTCCAGGGCTTGAGGATGCGACCTGGCAGGGCAGCAGGTAGGTGAACAGAATGCAGGATGCAGAACATTCAGCTGAGCTCAGAGGGTTCCTAAGTAGCACTGGGCCCAGGCTTTGAGGAATAGGAACATTCACTGTGACCAGCACTTTTACACATTATTTTAACTAATCCTCAATTAGTTCATTTTATAGGTAAGAACACTGATGTTCAGTTGGAGTCAAGACCTTGTCTGACATCATCTTAAGTGGGAGAGATGTGAAGAGAACTCAAGTCTGGCAACTCTTCCTGCTATTTAAGACTGACCTGGACCCATGGGGAAGCATTTCACCAGTACCTGAACAAAAACCACATCCTGAGCCAAAACCTAGAACAATCCACCTGTAATAAATGTTAATATGAACAAGAACCAGTCTCCTTGTCTCTCACCCCAAACACCTAATTAATCTGTATAGACAAGAACCACCTCCACATCTTTTATTATTTAACTGGAGCTTAAATATTATTAAAGGTGCCATGCTAAGCTCAGAGGAGAAAGCCATGGCCCTTGCTCCCCAAAGAGTACATAGGTACAAAAGAATGGTCGTGGGGGTTGGGCTGGTGGAGAAGAAGTCAGAGAGAGGGAGGCAGGGCAGGGCAAGGTTGTGCAGAACTCAGAACTAACCAGCTCCAGGTCCCCACCTGGAATATGGTCACTAGCATGTTAAAACCACCCTGGCCCAGGATTCGTGTTCTAAGCTGGGCACCAGCACTTTTGTTGAAAGGAAATGACCGGCATGGACTGCTCACCAAACTGATCCCCAATGCATACTTGATCTGGGGAGGGCCAGCCTCCACCAGCCCTCATTTCCTGGCCCTGCACAGCTTTCTGTTCCCATCTCCTCCCTGACACTGGCACTGCCAGCTGGCAGTGGCTCTAGAACTGGAAATCCCAGGTGGATGCAGGGTCTGCAGCCTGAACACAAACCGTTCTGGGGCGTTCCCTAGCAACCTGAGCTGTTCATAGCCTCACAGCTGCAGTTCCACAGCTGATGCTCTTCCATCCATTTGCTTCAAAGCATTGGTTTTAGGTGCTCTAGGATGCTTCCTAATGTCCCTTCAATGATCCACGAAGCCATTTGCTTATAAAACCTACTTCCTTCCTCCTCTAGCCCCCACCCCTCCCCTTACACCAGCATTTAGTCAATGAAACCTCTGTAGCAGATTCAGTGAGTAGAGCCTTGGGGTGGCTTGTTGAACAAAGCCCTGGTGACAACAGCATGGGGGGACACACTTTCTGTGGTACTGTCTTTTCATGGGGCTGTGCTGGGGAGTGGGAGGGAATGGATGGGATCTAGAAACAGAAGAAAACAAGCCCAAACAGCACCAGGCAGAGGGGGAGTGGGCTGAAGAGGGAAGAAGAAGAGGAATAGGTGTGCAGAAGGAGGGGGAGAAAGGGAGGAGGGAAAGTGGAAGAGAAGGAGGGAGGAAGGGGGAGGGAGAAGGAGAGGAGGAGGGAGAGACAGGAGAGGAGAGGCCACTTCATTTATTTATTATGATGCCAGTTGTAGTGTTGGTCTCATGTGTGGGGAACAGACTGTATTTTATGTTTTAATCCTCCAAGCTGTGTGTGTGGGCTGGGGATAATTACATTGAAAAATGTGGATAATATGCGGAAGGTTCTTTTTGTGGGGAATGGGATTGCTCCAGTGGAATATCTTCCTCATGGCAACCAATGCCTTTTCCATAGCTGCTCAGGAGGAGCCAGTAATTGGGAGTGTGGTGGAAGCCTAGGGCTGGCCCCCCAGCCAGCAAGTCCTCTGTTTTAGGGAAGGCTTCGGCACCGAGGAAGAGGGCTGGCGTCCCTCACCCCCACCTGCCCACCGGCCCCACGGATGACAGGCAAGATACAAATGGGAGGCCTGATTGCTTTCTCCTTGCAGCCTTGGGGCCAGCCGCTGAAGAATGCAAGAGGGAAATGACAGGCAGGCTGCTAGGAGACGGAGCAGGGGTGGTTCATGCTGTCCATGCACAACACATACACAGGAGAATGTGCATGCATTTATCCGCCCACACATGATATACATGCATGTACATACACTCACACATCACATATACAAAACATACCAATGTGCACACCCATGTTCATCTCTCTACACTCACACTTATTTGTATACACATACATATTTAGACATACAAACACACAGGCATATGCACACTCACACATCCTCACCTTCAGACATACACATTCACACACAAAATGTGCACACATACACACTTACACTCGCTTGCTCACATGCACAGTAATAGACACATATATATTCAAATGTCCACAGAATCACTTTGACATGTACACATATTTACAAATTTAGCCAGAGCTATAGATGTGCATAGTACACCCTCCCATTCTGTTACATGCTCACACATACCCTCATATGCCTGTACTCAAACACACACATAGCTGCTTTTCTGGGAATGACCACTGTGTAGTGGAATCAGAAGTATTGCCAGTGACATTTTTATTTGGAATTAAAAAGAAAAGAAATTGACATCTGTCTTCCCCAAAGAGCCACAAAAGAATATCCACAACCCTGACATTCGAAATGTTTATTTTTTAGTACACATACTTTAGTGACTGCACAGCTCACTTAATTTGAGCCACATGGTGAATTTGCAAACTTTCCTTTGGCTCATGCAGACTGCTGATCTGATGCCTGTTTACCCAGAAACTGCAGATGCAGTGGAAAAAATACCCCAACCTACTGAAGTGCCAATTAGCTACTCTTCCCACGGTGGACCAGCACCCCACAGAAGGAAATTCCCGGGCAATGGCAGCATGGTCCCTGGAAAGCTTGGCTGTGATGAATGGGTATTCTGGCTCCCCTGGGACTTGACTGGTTATTTTGTAGGAAATTGGATTTCTTGGTACATTAGAGGATGTGCTAATGAGCACTAATGTGGGACCAGGAGGGCTGGGGGTAGGCTCTGACCTGGGCATCCGCTGGGTCAGCCTCCACTCTGCCTCTGGAATCCCTGGATCCTCCTCTCCTCTGCTGCTCTCTCCTGGCTCCCAGGCCCAGACCAGCAGTGTCACCCCCACCCCAATGTGCTCCCCACTGGCACTGCTTCAGCAGCAGTCCAGGTCCTCTTGTCTTTCTTACGTGTCTATGCTGAGCTCAAGATGCTCTTTCAGCATCTGGCCACACCCAAACCATCCATGGCCAGAAGCCCCTTAGACAACGTAGGGCCTACATAATTTAGCCAGAATTTCTCAGCTTCATATAGCCTTTTAAGGCAGCTTCTGTTTGACCAGCCACCCTCTCTAGGTTTATCTTCCCTATTTCTCTACTACTGCCCTCTGGGTGAGCCAGACAGCATTGGTCATTCTTCCCTAAACTTGCCCTGGCCTTACAACTTGGCCAACCCCTATCCCCAATCAATTGGAGAAGGTTCTATACGCACCCTCCATCACCTCCCATCACAGTAAGTAGATAGAGGTCAAAATCCCTGGCGCAGGGAGGGGAGGAGTATCTGTAAGGTATAGAGGACCTGGCTCCCTACAGCTACTCCAAGTTGCCTCCTGTTGTCCCCTTTTGTCCATCCTGCCCCAGCCATGGTGGTCATGCTCACATGCTCAGGGCACACCCCCGAAGCAGGCTTTTGGACTAGCTCTTTTTGCTGCCTGGGAGGTTCTCCACCCACGCATGCACACAGCTCCCTCTCCACCTTGCTAGGTCATTCCTGGAATGTCACATCCGTGAGGCCATGCCCAGCCACCCTGTTTACAGTGCCACCCTCCCCCTAACTCTAATCCTCCATGTCCCCTTCTCTGCCTCCCTCTGCTTTCCTCTGCAGAAGAAAAGACACTGTGTACATTACTAGACAGTGAGCTTCCTAAAGCACAGACTATGACTGTTTTGGTCTCTGCTATATCTTCTGTGCCCAACACAGGAGCAATTGCTTAATGGATCACAATTGTCTACTGAAAAAATAAATGATGAACACCTGTCTTGCCACCAATGCTGACCCAGCCTTCCCAGCCCATCTCCAGCATGTCCTGTTCTGGGTCCATCGTAGGCTGGCAAAAGAAGCTGAACTTTTCTTCCTCTGTACTCCAAACTTGTGTTGAGGGTTCTTGCTGCATATTGACCCAGATTACAGACTCATTGTTTAAATTGAATATATATATATATTGAGAATTCACTGTGTCTTTAGGTATTTTACATGCATTATCTGATATTCTATTCACAAAAATGCAGTGAAATAGGTACAATTATATCCATTTGACATGGGGAAACTGAGGCTCAGAGAGGTGAAATATCTTGCCCAGGTCACACAGATTCTACCTTCCTGTGCTCTTTCTGCTGGATGCCCCCACCCCATCAGCACTATTTATAACGCCTCTCTCTGGTGGGCAGTGATCTCTGCTCCTTAGCTAGCATGCAGCTCTCCACAATTGATCTAGGCCATGTCTGAAGCATGAACCTCAGAGAGAAGGCCCTACTTCTCAGCCAGAGATAACTGCCACATCTGAGACCCAACCAGAGAATCTGTTCCCACCGAAGAGTGGGTTTTCCTTTGGGAGTCCAGCACATTCTCTAATCCAGGACTTCCTGGCTACATAACCTTGGGCATATTTCTTTACCTTTTTGTCCTCTGCGTTCATATATATGAAATGGGTATAATACCTGCCTCCAGAGAAGTCAGGAAATGGTATATTCAGTGTACACAGAAGGACCTCAGTAAAGTTTAGACTTGTTCAAGCCTCCAAGTAATCTTTCTATACATAATTTATGAACTCCTGACTCAGGGAAGTCCTCCTCACCAATTGATGCTTTTGTCATTGCCTAAAATTGCTTTCTCTGTATTAGGCAGCCACCCTGTGCTGTGGACCCACAGGTGTTAACAGGCAACTGAAAGTACACACCATCTATCCTTGAAGCTGCCCTAAAAAAAAAATTCTGTCTTTGAAGTGGCAGTGGTATCAGGATGCCAAGGAGGTTTCCACAGGGATACTCACAGTGGTGTGCAGAAGGGGGGTGGGATAAAATCCAAACAGAGGAGGGGTGTCTGGGTCCACATCCAGGCCTGGGTAGGAGAACAGAGGAGAAAGAGCAGAGAAAGAGCCCCATCCCCATCTCCTGACAAACAGTGACAAGGCACAGGGCCCAAAGATGAGAGCTGGTGGGAGATGGATGTGTCTGCAGCCCTGAACCTGGGGACTTGTCCACGCCACAGCCTCTCAGCCACCGTGGAGCAAACAAAGCCAGAGGTGCTGCGGCAGACATTGCACGCGGCTGGGAAACAGGGGCCGTCTGTACCTTTCAATGCTCTCATCTCATTAATCTTGTACCTCTGCAGTCCTTCTGAAGAGCGCACTCACAGCGGCTCATTCATTATAGCTCTAATAACAGCGGCAGGCATTAAAGCACCGGGCGGCTGAGGAGCTGGCCTCTGCAGCTGCAGAAAGCCAATACCTTTTTAAATACATTTACACAGCAATAAATAAAAGCGGTCTCAGTTTACCTCTTTATTAAACTCTATTTGCTCGTCAGAGTTAAGGGCCGCATTTGTGTCTTGCTATTCAAATTTATTCGTGCGCGTCTCCTAGGCTGGTCACATTTATTCCATAATGCAATAATGGTGGCTGAAGCTTAACAGGGCCCTTCATCACCAAGCAGCTCTCATTAAGGGCTCTGCTCCAGGCCCCTGGGCTCAATTTGACCACCAAGAAGACCACCCCCATTATCCAGAAGGGAAAACGAAGGCGGAGAACGAGCAGAGCTTGATTAATCGTGCCCAGCAATCAGCCAACTGATGACCTGAGGTTGATGAGATCAGTGTCCCCCAAAGTCTGGTCCACAGAGATGGTCCCCTAATAGCGTTGCAGCATCTTACACTGCCCCACTTCCATGGTGTTGAAAATGCGCTGGTGTGTCAGCACAGTTAAGGTTCTAAGGAAGCCTGCAACCTATTCAAATTGATCTAGACGTAGAATCTTCTTTTTCTCTCTCTCTCTCAACACATGGTCTTGTTCTAAGGAACCACCATTCTGTGTATATTTGTGGAGAGTGCAGGATTTGCCAATCTGGGACGTTTTCCTCATCTGAGATATCTTGATTGCTCCCATCATGGACAATTTTTTTTGCCTCTATAGGCACCTCCTACTGCCTCCCTATACTACCTTGTCTTCTTCGAGAATTCTGGAGTCTGAAAAAGACCCCAGTGAGAGGAGAAGCACACTCACTGCCACAAACCCCTGTCCTGAAGCTTAGGGATGCTGTCATTCTTTGGACTATAGTGCCCCAAGGACTGAGGGCCCAGACCACTGTCCTCAGACTCAGTCCAAAGCAAGTGGGCACCAGGATGCCTGCTGATTGTGAAGTGACCGAAGACCTAGAGGGTATGGGACTCCCTGGACAAGTACTGAAACAGGGTTTTGTAGTAGGAAGATGGAGAGAATCTGGGAGGGTCAC
>PVKM010000168.1:0-62583 GCA_004027735.1 Carollia perspicillata | reverse complement strand
TGCACTGACTGTGAGTGACACATCGGGAACACACTACTACCTCCAATGAGACAGCAGTCCTGGGAGAGAACAGGACAATTGTCTCAGTTTCATAAATGGAGAAAATAGGCACAGAGAGGTCTAAGGTCTTGCCCAAGAATTCCAGTTCAGGAAATCCACTCACCTTCTGACCCTCTGCACTGCCACCCCTGCAGAAGCAGTATTAGGAATCCTCTCAGCACTAACTGAGTTAGACAGTGAGAGGGGCCCCGTGGGTCAGATCACTGAGTCAGAGAGTGAGGGGGCCTCGTGGGGGTCAGAGTGCTGAAGGGCACCCAGGTCCTGCAGTCAGCTCATTGGTAGAAGTTATGCTGAATATTGGAGCCCTCATTCCCCTGGATTTTCTGCTACTTATCTTTTATTCTCCCCCCATCACACCCCCAAGAGTGACCTGGCCTGGGTCTAGTAGAACCAACAATGATCAGGAAACCAGCAGATGAAGATTCTGCTCCAAGATTCATAGATCTCTAGCTGCAAGACCTTGGGTAGGTCATCTCACCCTCTGAGCCTGTGGGAGTCTTAGACACCATTTCAAGCCTGGTGCAGAGAATTCTTTTGAAAGAAAGAAGATAGGCAATGGTTTCAGGTTGGCTTTGAATCCTGGCTTGTTGACATACAAGGACAAGTTGTGCCGTTTCAGGCAACCCACTTTACTCCTCTGGGTCCCAATTTCCACATTGGAAAAAGGTGAAAAAATGCCCTACTATGTACACATATACATACACCATATACATAAGCTCCTTGAAAGTTTGGGGTACATGGGATGCATCCAGCACCTAGCACACAGGAGGTGCATGATAAATATTGATTTAGTTCCCTCCCTTCATTTTAGCTCCAAGGCAGCTAGGGCAGGGGAGAGAGTTTGTTCTTTTAAGTGTAAGTTCAGGGAGAGAGTAGCAAAGCCAGCTACCCATTTGCTGATAGCATCCAAATACTGATAATGGAGAAAGTGCCGACCACAGCTGCATGGCCAGAGGGGCTGGGCTGTTCTGCTTCCTCTGCTTTCCCCAGTTCCAGAGCAGTGGGTTGGGCAGACCGACATTCATGCTCAACTCTCTTTTTAACTTGTCTGCTGGAAATCAAAGTAGTGACTTTGTCAGTCACCCTTGCAGTTAGGAGCAGTCACAGGATTGAGTTCTGGCCAAGAAACAAATGAAAAATTTTAAAATCTTCAGGTTGAGCAGTTGACTTCTGGAAAAGATTTTGTAGGGGTAAATGATACATTCACAGTCTTGATTGCAGTGGTGGTTGGATATGTGTACATATATCAGAAGTGATCACAGTTAACAACACTGTGTTGGATATTTGAAAGTTGCTAAGACATAGATAGATCCTAAAAGTTCTCATCACAAGGAAAAATTATTGTAACTGTATGGTGATGGATGTTAACTTGTAGTAATCATTTTGCAATATATACACATATCAAATCATATTATACATCAAAAACCAATATAATGTTATATGTTAATTATATCTCAATTTTGAAAACTTGTCAAATTGTACACTATACATATGTACAGTTTGTTAGCTGTCAGTGATGCATCAATAAAACTGTTTTTAAAAAGTCTACCAGGGGTTCTGGGCAAGACTGGCTTCCTGAATCAAAAGGACCTTCACAAAGATGCCTCTACATTCCCTTCCTCCTGCTTCGAATGCTGACTGGATGTGTGAAGGCTGGCGCGACCAACTGAAAACCAGGACTGGCAAATGTGCTGGAGAGGCCAATGTTGTTCTTGAGAGGTTAACCCTAAGCTTCTTAAGGGGCACATTTTTTGTTATATGAAGAAAATTCACAGCAATTTGTTTAAATCTCTGCAAGTGAGGTTTTTGGTTTTTTGTAGCCCAAAGCCTTCATGTATGCACTTAGGTACTTGACCAATATTTGTTGAATAAATGCATTATGCATTGGATCAACCATGAACTGAGAGGAAGGAGAGGTTCCTATGACCCCTTGGGCCTGGGGTAGAGCTGGCTCTGGAAGGATGGGGAGGGGTTGGTTAGGGAGAGAACAAGCAGAGAGAGGTTCAAGGCAGGGAGAACCAGAAGATCAAAAGGTATAGTCTGGGGACAAGCAAGCCACCTACTCCCAGAAAACCCCTGCGAGGAAGAGGCAGCTTTGCCCCTTCCTCTCTCATGGCTAATAAGCCATCCCATATTTTGCTTTCCTCCCCACATTACTTTTTTTCAGTGGCAGAAAATTACAGCTGACAAGTGGCAATTGATCTCTTCACATTATTTTGAAGAAGTTATATTGAAATGGGAAACAATGCTTCCAGGAAAGAGCCCGATAACTGAGTTGAACACCACGTTCCCTCCAACACAGATAAGGGAGGCCAATTTGCACCACGTAGAAGCTGACCAAATTCCCTTGCCCTGAAAGTACAGTTAATTATTGCCTGGAAACTTTCAAAGATAACTTCTGCTTCAGCCCAACGGGTAGAGGACAGGACAGAGTCCTGGAACCCCCAGGAAGGGCTGTCTTGCCCTGGGCCTGCTGGAACCCCCTCCTAACAGAGGACCCTCAAATCCTGACTAGGCAACAGGGTCTCTGTGGACCCAAGTCTGAACACACAAAGCCAGTTTCTACAGAAAGCAGAATGTTATAATCCCCCCAATTTAGAACAACCTGGAATCCCTAACAAAAGCAGATTCCCACCAGCCCCCAATATTGACTTAGATTATTATATTTGAATGTTACAGATGAATAAATAAGCTATAAAACCAGCAAAAGTGAATTAACAACATCAATTCAATGTGAAAGACCATGCTGTCTTTGTTGTACCTGAATTTGCATCTGACACCAACATGGGATGATGTCTGCTACAGTGTGGCCATATTCTCGGAGATTTTCATGTCCCCATTGCAGTGCAACATGTGATGAGGCAAACCCTTACCACTTCTGTATACTAGAACCTCGGAAACGTGTCTGTTCACTCACACAGCATGGCTATGGGGCCCTTTGGCCCTCACCTGGTAGGGGAGGAGGCATTGCTGGGTCTGCCCTTGATTTTTCTTCATTAGTCTGCAGCAGTTAATCTGGTGCCATCATGATTGTAACACATTCACGGTATCTGAAAATGTGAGGGGAACTTTGGCAAATGGCCATTATCTACATCGTGCTTCTCAGCATTCACTGCACATTGAAGTTCCTTGGAGAGACTTTAAGAATCTTAATATTCAGGCTAAATCTCAAACTAATTCAATCAGAATCTTTTATATGCTCCCCAGATAATTCCCAAAACTATCCAAGGTGAGAACCATGGATCTAGATCAAGTTCTCAAACTTGAGTGTGCATCAGAATAGTGTGGAGAACTTGCTAAAATCTAGATCATTGCATCCCACACCAGAGTTTCTAACTCAGTGTTAGCACTTCTAACTTGTTCCCAAATGATGTTCATGCTGCTGACTAGAGAGCCACATTCTAAGAATCAACAACGTCAGTGATCTGAATAAGCTTATGTGCACCAGTTCTGAGTTATAACAGAAATTAAAGCGTTCGCACCAAGAACTCATGAATCTCAGAGAATGTTTCTGAGGAACCTAGTTCTACCTATGCAGTAGACCCAACATTAAATTTGGAGTAAAAAAAGAGAGTGGTAAATCCTCTGTCTATTTCCACATCACCTATTCACTTCTTTGAGTCCAAGTCTAGGACTTGGTGACATGGGAATAATGTCTGTTCCAGAGAGTGGCTTGGATGCTCAGTATCACTAATCATTAGGAAAATGGAAATCTAAATCACAATGAAATAATATCTCACATCCACGGGATGGACACTATTAAAACAGAAACAGAAAAATAACAATGATAGCAAGAATATGGAGAATTGGAACCCATCTGCACTGTTGGTAGGAATGTAAAATACAGCTGCTATGGAAAACAGTATGTGGTTTCTCCAATAATTTAAAATAGCATTACCATATGATCTAGTAATTCCACATCTGGGTATATACCCCCCAAAATTAAAAGCAGATATTGAAGAGATCCATTTCATAGCAGCATTATTTACAGCAGCTAAAAGGTTTAAGCAACTCAAGTGTCCATTGATGGATAAATAAGTAAACAAAATATGGTCTATACATACAGCAAAATATTATTCAGCCTTAAAAAGAAAGAATATTCTGACACATGCTACCACATGGATGAACCTGAGGACACTATGCTAAGGGGGAATGAGTAAGACGCAACAAGACAAATGTTATATTATTTCACTTATATGAGGTGCCTAGAGTAGTCACATTTATAGAGACAGAAAGTAGGAGGGTGGTTGCTAGGGGCTGGAGGGAGGAGCACGCAGGGAGGAGTTGTTGTGAGAGAGAAAGAGAGAAAGGAGTGTGTAGAATGCAGTGAGATAATGCACCAGTTAGGTGGGGAGAAGACTCAGGTTTTGGTTCCAGCTCTGTGACTTGCTAGCTGTTTGTCCTTGGTGAAGGTGCTTCTACGCAAAGATGAGGAAAGGGCTAATGATAGCTGACAGGCTTGTTATGAGGCTCAAACGTATGTGGAAGTACTTCTTAAGCTACAAAGTACTAAATGGCTTATTTTGTAAATTAAAACATATTTCAAAGGTTTTAGGGACACTTGTGAAACAATTTACAAAGGCCACACTAAGCCATCTCCTCTATGTTCAGGTGGTTTTCCTAAAGGGACCGTACTAGCAGTGTGTTGAAAAGTCTCCTGTGTTTGCAAAACTAAAAAAAAAAAATCTGAATTCTAAAGATGGTTGCTAATGGGTGCCCATGCAAGAGGACCTATTATTCAATGTCTCAGCATCTACTGTCAGGAAACTGACAGAACGAGCTCCTCTTCATTACCTGCCCCATACATAAGGAAGCTCAGTGCAAGTTAAATAAATGCTTCAATAAATGAAATGAATAAAGAGTTTTGAAGACATCCCACATAGCACAATTAATACAAAGCTTAGAAATTTGTTGATGCTTCAACATTTCTAAGAAAGCAAAGAAGAGGGTATTTTATGGGAAAACCAAGAAGGATATTGGAAAACCAAGTAATTAAGTGACATGACCACAGATGAATTTCATTTAGAAGAACAACTTAAAATGTTCGCACGAACCAATGGATTTTGAATCACTTGTAACCTTTGAAGAAAAGAACAGGAAAAGATCTTGGTGTTGCTTTGAACAACTGAAGGACAAAGTCAGAACACAGTTGCTGACTTCACAGTTAAGATGTTCAATCTGACTGGGGAAGGGAGAAAATGAATTTATTTTAATGTCTTCGAGAGAAGTCCATCAAGAGGGGCCTGGATCACCTCCTTCCAAAGATACCTGGACCTCAAATCAGAAGGGAAAAGAATCAAGTTTCAGGTTTTTGAAAAGCAGCAAGTCCAGAGAACTTTCTCTCTTTTGGAAAACTGAAAAATAGCAGCTAGGAACAAAGCAAGGGAGTTCAATTTAGGAGCTCGTATTTATCTTATTCCATTTGGCAGAAGTCAACAGTTACTCAGAATGAAAAGCCCAACATTTAAGGCAGAAAGAAAGAAATAGCTTTTTCTGGGCCATGTCTAATTAACCCTTGGAGCAACACAGCAATTTTGTTTTACTGTGATGTTTCGTTTATGAAGACTCAAAATAAAGATTAAATATGGGGTGTTCGTGAGTGGTTATTCTCCCCAGTATGTAACTTGCAGAGGCCATCCATCCTTGTATCCAAAGGAGCAAGTGGGGCAGACGGAACACGGCCACTCCTGCTGAGTCCTACCTGTAGAATTAGATGCTGTAAGGGAACAAGTCTGTCTTCTGGAGCCTTTGCCTATGGTTCTAGTTTGAAAAGGGATATGGAAAGTCAGCTGTGTATTTATTGCTGCCTGTTCTTCAAGGCAAGTATGAAATTCCATTGTCTGGTGTATCCTGACAGTGACCCTGACTTTCCCAAAACAAGACTTTGTAAGTAGACACATACTTCCTTAAAATCATCTCTCTCATTCTCTTGAGGTTTGGGGAAGGATTTCTTAAATGGTCGGAAAAGCTATTTGAAGGAGAAAAAACACCGAGAAAGAAGGAAACCCTCAGCCTACAGGTGATCAATTACTTTGGGCAAAACCCATTTGAAAGTCTTCTGAAATAAGCTGCAGAACTGGTTTGAATGCTTAAACAGATATGACAGCCCAACCTGCCGGTGAAAGATCTGCTGTGGCTCCTGGAATAAATAGCTGCATTAGCACCACAGGCAGAGAATAACAACGCAAGCTCCACCTCGAATATGCTAAATGTCCTCATTATTCAAGAGGCATGCAAACTGGCCAGGTGCTCCGTTTAATGAAAAGACACTGTGCAGGCCAGCCACCTGAGAATCAGTGATGGGCGATTCTTCAGTTTAAGCAGATTAGTTTTACGGAACATCTAATTTCCAGATGTAATAAAGCAGAAAACTAGGTATGATGCCTTTCTGGACAAAAGGATCTCTAAGACCTCTTCTGCTTTTAGTATTCCCTGATTTTTGAATCTTCAGGTTGTGTATATACCACGAGTCAGAAAGCAGCCTCTACTGGTGAGCTGTGATACTGCAGCCCAGCCCGAGTAGACATGGTAATTACAGCCAGCATGTGGAGGAAGGGCTTCCTATGACATTAAATGTTTATGTGAAAATCCTCGGCTGAGGATGAAGAAGAAAGTACAGGCTGAAAGGCCAATGATGGGACAGTCTTGAAATGAGAGATATGGGAATGTGTGTGGAGTGCTGAAAAGATAGAAAAGCAAAAACAGCATCTTGTGACGCGACTACCACACCCTCCTGCACGCAGAGGCAGCAGATGCCAGCAACACCTTTCCTTTACTAAACAGCTTTGATTTAATATTTTGAGATACACACCTCGTTTTGTAATGGAAGCCAGTGGAAAAGTCATTTATTTAGTTATCTCCTCACAGCCAATTAAAAAAGACAGTCGTATATTGCATGTGACAGTCACACAATGGGCCTTCTTTGGTCCCCAGAGAACAAAGGTTGATCTGTCAAGACAGTTTAAAGTTTTGTCAGAGGGACAAGGTGTGATACATAGAAACATAGCACATCAGAATTGAAAGGGTGTTGGAAGTCCTTGCACACCCTTCACCAATGGAGAAACTGAGGCTCAAAAAGCAATGGTGATATTCCAAGGACCTTCCAGGAAGAGGATAATCTAGTCATAGACAGACTCAAGGTTTATTGCTACCAGCCTAGAGCTCTTTACACTTTGATAGCCCAGCTCCTGGTTTTTCCAGTAAAGTTCCCATTTAACTAGCCTGTCCTATAATCCCACCAAAATGTGATCACATATTGGAAATTCCAATAATTCTGGTCCCAAGTGTATTTCCCAGATGGTCTCTCCTCCCCCCAGGGGGTAGGGCCTGGTTTTTTATTCAGAAATCGTGGTTATGGTAACATTATACCCCTCTAATCATATTAACCCAGATGACTATGTCAACATGGTAAGGTGCCCTGGAAGGTTAACCACACAAGAGCATGAGGAAAAGAAGCTGACCCTAATCCACCCTGAACCCTCTTTCTGCAGGAGGGTGGCTTCTGCCCCCAACCCCAAGGACCCCTAGTAGGAGAAGAGAAATTCCGTGCCCTTCAAGAGTCATCAGAGTCATCTTAAAGAAAGCTGAAATAGACAGGATGAGAGCTTCTTCCCTCCCAACATCCCTTATGTTCCTTATAATGGATCCTTTCTTTAAACATTACATCCCTCAATTAGCTCATAATTGCTGTCCATGCCATATGAATAATGCATCATGCAATGCAAATCCAGGTTCCCTGGCACTGGACAAATCACAAGCGGTTGAAGAAGCTGGAGTAATTACCAAAACAATCCCAGGAGACCTGGAGAAAATGAACATTATCTGGTCCACAGGCTATCCTCTGGCCTGCCTTTTCCACTTGCAGCCTGGATCCACTCCTACCCCTCAGCTTTAATAAAACGTTGCTGGGTTTTGAGCTTGTACTGTGTGCCAAGCCATGTGCTAACACATGCCATATTTTAACACCTTTATTCCTCAAAATCCTGAGGGTCAGGACTACTGTATTACACAACTTAACTTAACATCATACAACTTAACTGGAAATACCTCCTTCATCTGTAGTTGCTGGGTTTTGCATACTGAGGTTTGGTTGCTGTTCACCTTTGCGATATAAATGGGAAAAAAGTTTTATTTTAGCAAGTGACAAACTTCCTAACAAAGGGTGGCTTAAAGATATACTTTAAAAAAGCACAAAGGGGGCACTTTGGAAGTACTCAATGCATTAATTACTAGCCATATCATATTTATTGAAACTACTTCAGAGCACCTAAGGGAGGTAACCCTTAGGTTCTCTGTATATATTTGGATATATATATCCAAAAGCCTGAAGATTGCACTTTCTGTATATTTAAATTCACATATGCAGATCCTCAATAGTCTATCCTTTCATACAATCATCTCAAATCATTTAGCTGATACTATACATATGTAAATACACGTGTGTGTGTGTGTGTATGTGTGTGTGTGTGTGTTGGTTATACTGAGTTTAACGGTAACAAGAGAACGTGTGTCCCTCAGTGGTTGCTACCTTCCTTCCACCACAATGTCTGGATTCTGACCTGGGGAATAACATATTGCTGCAATTATACCCATGCCCAGGTTGTTTCAATAAGCTATATCCATGTCTTTATACCCAAACCATTTGCAATAAAATGAATTATTCTCTTTAAGTTCATTCAACTTAAGGAGGTATAAATGTCTATTTCTAGCTTCTTTGCATTTTAAAAAATAAATATACAGCTTTCTCTTCAATATCTCACCCATCTTTCATAGAAATAATGCTAAGCTAACTGCTGCTTCAAGCTTTTAATTATTTAATCATTCTGTCGATCCTTTATTCATTTTTTAAAGTTTTATTGAGGGCCTATTCTGTGCTAACATATTGACTTAGAAACTGGTGTTGCCAAAGAGAAATAACACATGGCCTCTGTTTTTTAAGCAGCCCATGTTCTGCAAGAGGACAAACACGCTGCTGAGGTGTGGAATGCTTCGTGTGCTTGGAGCTCCAAGAGTATAGGACAACAGACACGGAGGCAGGCAGGCCCAGAGCACCACTGGCTCATTTCATGGTTGTTATAATGCTCAGTTTCCTCATCTAAAACATGGGGAGAAGTAACAGTACAAATCTGCAGTGCTCTAACACTCTTTATATGGCACTTAGAATCTATTTAGAAACTTTTGAAATGTCAGGAATACATTGGGATTTTCACTCAAAAAAACAAACAAAACAAGCAGACATTATTTTGAAATTAATGCTCCTGAAGGGACATTCCGAGACTTCTTTTGATTCTACTCTCTGCCCAAGGACAATTCACCTGTCTTGTCTGATTGCTACTTTCTTCATTGGACAAAAGATGAAGCTGAACAAATGGCCTTTAAAATAGCTTTGATGTTTAAAATCACTGATTTTATTCATAGGTTACAAATCATGAACCCCTTTGGTGGTCTTCCTTTCCGCTACGTATCTGATCGGGGTCAGACCTAATGGGGTGAATGGAGAAGGGGTTGCGGCGGTGGTGACAAGGGGGCGTCACCCAGTGGTTCAGGAGGAATGTGGCCACGGGAGTCAGCAGGGAGCTGAGGTCAGGAGATGAGAGACATGAGCGCTTACATCAAACTTGAAGGGGGAGATAGAGTTTAAAGAGAAGAGCCACATCAAAGATAATAGCAAAGGATCTCGCAGGACTGATGTGAGGCCCAAGCAGGTGAGGCCTACTTCTCAGCATGGGAATTCATTCATTCATTCACCCAGCCAACAAATGTGTTTTTAGCTCCTACTATTTGCCAGTTGTGCCAACTGTTGCATGCACAGTATGAGTAAGACAGGCAGGGGACCCTGCCCTCACGAGGTTTAAAATCTCATACAAGAAGCAGACATTAAGAAAAAACCACCTAAATACATAATAATTAGCCCTGATAATAATTAGCCCAGAGTACCCCTGGTTGTCATGAGAGCAGAAAAAGCAGACAGATTAGTGCGCAGTCAGTAAGCCATCCTGGAGGAAGTGACATTTCAGCTGTGATATAAAGGATACATAGAAACTAACTTGGTGAAGTCAAGGGAACAATTTCCATCAATGACAGGCGCTGTGAACATGCCATGGACTTTACATGGACTTTAAAAGGGGGCAAGGGAGGGATTTCCTTAAAAGGGCTGCTCAGAACAGAAGGACTATCACATTTTGTCGTCATCTATAAATGGGTTTATACACTGATAGAGAGAGAGTGTCAAAATATTTTCTGTCTATCAAAGTTTCAGAAACTGCTGTAGCAATATCTGTTTGTCCTGCTTGTTTTTCCAAACAGAAGCTGAACGCGAGCCTTGGTTTAGCCTTACGTGGACTCCTTCCTCTCACTCCCGCTCCCTGCCCATGACCCTTCCTGGCGCCCTTTGTACCCTCTGAGGGAAGGATGGAAGGCAAGAAAGTGAGGATTCATAAAATTTACAATTATTCTACTATGTCCAAAATGTGTTAAAGAGCAAAGTAGCTTCACCAAATGTTAGTAAATATTATACGGGAAGGAAAAAAGAGTCCAGAATCCAATATGTCCAGGAAGTAGATTAAAGGCTCATGCAGGCTTTTGTTGCAGGATTTATCAGAGCCTTTGATATCGTAATGTACATTGTAAGTCTTCAATTGAGAACACGATTAATAACAGTTTCCAAACTTATTTGACCATGGAACATGCTTTTCCAGGAATATTTCATGAGTGTGTTGTGCTTCAGAATAAATTTGGATAAATGTTGTTTAAGTAAGTACCTCAGATTTTGGATTTAAAAGCAAAATGGGCCTTTGAGGCCACCTTATCCAAACCTCCTACTTTATGGAGGACTGTGAATAAAAACTGCTGGCTTCAATCCACTTCTCTAACATTATGTATTTGTCTTATACTGTGGAGGCCTATCCTCTGAAGTAGCAGGACAGAAAGATGTTCTTAAAAGACAAAGAAATCTTACACCGGTACCATGGAACTTTGGGCCATCGCTGCTTTGGCGCTCAGTGTCTTTTGGTGTGGAAGGAACATGAGATGCATCCTCGGGTTGTTGAAGAGTCCGTGCTAGATATAAAGCACCTGGGACAGACGAGGCTCTCAGTGCGTTATTGCCTCTCCCCTTCCCACTCTGGGAAATAAGCACCATGCTTTATGTAAATACTCTATGCAAATATTCTATATTCTATATGCAAATATTCAAGACATTTTTTATCATGTTGGGTTTTATCCTTATCCCTAAGGGAGCATATTAATGCAAAGTAAAATGCTCTCTTCAGTTCTGCTGGTTTAGATGATGCCTCATTCTCCCAGGAAACTCTTCTCTTTTATAACCGAATGTTAAACTACATTAAAGACAAATACTTTGCAGTTTATCAACCTTTATAGGAGCCCATGCTTCAGAATTAGAGTATTTCAAAGTTAGGTGTCCCTTACACATTAGAAAAATAGAAACAGACTTCCTGGATGGAAGTGACTGGCCCAAGGTCACTGCGAGACCCAGAAGCAGCCCCAGCCAATAAGCAAGGAATGTCTAGCTGGGGGCCTTTTCTCCAAACCAGCAGCTCCCCATTTACTTTCCTGGGAACTTAAGGCCCAGCATGCCCAACTCCTTGCTCTTGGATCCTCTTTAACTCTGTAAAACCAGGAAACTCGCAGAGACTTTTGTTTCCTCATTGACGTGGGAAGATGCAGTTTGTTGAAAAGAGAAAAACCTTCCACTCTCACAGTTTGCTATTTTGTGCCAAACGGAGGATTCGGCAGGTTGTAGCAGGGTTTGAGCTAGAGTTCAAGCTGAGCACAGAACTCTCACTTTTGGAAACCAATTAGGAGGGAAGAGAAATGCTGGACTCCCAGAGAAGCCTGCTTTCCGATGCTCACACAGCCACACAGCTGGTGTGTGTGAGTCTGCAGGACCGGCAGTTATGCAAATCAGTTGAGCAGGTTTTAGAAACAAAAACAAAAGTAAACTGAATCTCACTGAATGTAACATTCTATGCAATAGAGCAGAGGTGTCGAACTTTTTTTCACGAGGAGGGGGGAAGGCGGGGGGGGGGGCAGGGGGGGCCGCATCAGCCTCGTGGGCCTTCGCCTTCAAAGGGCTGAAATAATTTTAGGACTGTATAAATGTAACTACTCCTTAACTGTTAAGGAGTTGAAATTCCATTTAGCCCTTTGAAGGCAACAGTGAGGCTGATGTGGCCCCCAGTGAAAATGAGTTTGATGCCCCTGCAGTAGAGTGTGAATAGTGAGTACTGATTCTCTCTCTCTGGTACTCACGCAGCTGTGGGCTTGGGCAGCACTGCAGACAGAACAATGACAGACCTTGTAGACCTGGGTTCTACTGCTGCTCCTTTACCTACTGACTGGTGCCCTGGGACAAGACTTGCTTCTTCCTGTCTGATCCCTCATCAGTCCTATGAGTATGATAGCTGCTTGACTCTGTGTAAAAATTAAACGAAAGGCTGAAATCAAACATCCACTCCAATAGCTGATTGCTCCTGCTGGGCAGGTACTGCACTCAGTGCTGTAAGAGGACTAATCACATCCTTTGCTGTCCAGGGCACCCCTCCATTGGGGCGCTTTCACCCCAGATTCTGCGATAGGCACTCTCATAAAGAATTCCTACAAAGTGCTCACAAAACAGCAAGGGAGTACAGGCAGGCCTTTGAGATTCGCCAAGGTGATATATTTACTTATGCCTGGCCCATATCAGAGACCTAGGTTGTGCAGCCATTGTGCTCTTGAATTCATGCCAGTGAAGAGATGCCGTGAATGGCAGTCTGGTCTGCTTGAACAAAATCTGAGAATCTGCCAGGCAAACGGGAAGCACAGCAGATGGATCCCTGGAACCAGTTTGAGTTAGAGGTCACCTGGCAGTAATGCCAAGTGGTACATCTCCCAGTTCATAGGTCACTGGGTCCAAGCTCCAGAAGTAATGTGGAGTTTCAGGCAGTGAGCACTGTGATATAACTAACTCAGGAAGGTGTCCTGTAAGGGTGTGCAAGGCCTTAAAAAATTGGAAAGCAGACTATAACTGACGCACTTGTTCTAACCAGGCCCCAGCCCCATATCATATCTTGGAAAGGCCCTGATTCCTCATTGGAAGAAGGACTGGAAAGCAGAGTAGAAGGCAACCAGGTTTAGTCTTCTCAGATCAAATGGTCCTGGAGTCACCCGAAGAATGTTCCTAGAAGGTTTTCTTCCTACTTGGAAAGTTAAATCCTAAACGCAAGGCAACTGAGAAGGCTTGGGCCGTGCTGTAGACATTGCTTGGGCCATCTCCAATGTTACAGGTGAGGAAATGGAGACAGAGAGGAGAGGCGAGAGGAGAGGCAAGAGGACACACAGTGAGTGAGTGGCAGGGCTTGTTCTGAAATGCAAGCTCCTGAACCTGGGGCAACCTGGGGAATCCCCGTGGGACAGCTCTCTGGACATCAGCCAGGTGAGCTCCATCACACAGGTGATATTCAGAACACTCCCTGGCAGAAGACACCCAATACCCAGGTTAGGAAGTGGGCTGAAAGTTCATCTGTAAAGCTAAGGCTTGCTGTGTAGATCCGGCCCTTCTCTTTCTTCTTTGCAACAGCCGCTGGCCACCCAATCCCAAGCAGATCCTCCTGGGTCCCTGGGACTCATAAAAATGACCGTATCCAGAGTGAAAACATAGGCATTCTCCCTAAAACTCATATATAACTTAGCTAATCTTGTCTGGACCATGAGAGGAGACATGCCCAGTCTAAATACTCGGGACTGAAAATATCTATGGGAATACTTTCTAAAGTATATGATTGTTTAACCACTGTGCTGTACACCTGAAACTAATACAAAATATTACTGGATGCCAACTGTAATTGGATTATGTGCACTAAAATAAAAAGCAGCACCGAAGGCATCTGAAGTTTAAAATAAATAAATAAATGTTCTCAGGGAGTACACTGGCAAAGTGGCCCCTAGGGGCAAGGGTATGGAACTGGTAGCAAAGATGTAAGGACATTTTTAACCAGAAAAAAATGTGTCCATTCACCTTCACAGACATTTATTGAGTGCCTACTACGTGCAGGGCACCGGATGTTCACGGTCCCAGACATCTAATCAGCACTACAGCCAGCGTCCAGCCCTCTTTCTGAATGTCAGCCCCCCAATCCTGGGCTTTGTGCTAGCTCTCTTTCTTGTTCACTTTCTTTCTTTCTTTCTTTCTTAAGCCACCAACAAAACTCTGACCTCTCCCTGAGCACACAATGCAGGCAGTCACTCATGCATTAACAACCACGGGGCCCCAAAGGTCGTTTCTATGACAACCCAGGGGTCCTTAATGACCCTGGCAGACCAATGATTTTGTTTTGTTTGAGAGTGAAGGAATAATAAGTCAGGCTGGCTGCCCCAGTGCTCTCTCCCTCCCCCTTGGAGTCTCCACACCCCTCCGCCCGCCTGCTCTGATATACTGTTCGTTATCTGGCTGCGCATCAGCCCCAGAGACGGGGAGGCAGCCAGCAATGAAAGACAAGAGCCTAGCTGCAGACAAAGAGCTGTAAAGGACCAGAGTGTGCCCTGAATACAGGACTGCTTGAGCTTCATTAATTCCATCACTGGCCAGTGAGTGGGAACCAGGGCCCTGGGATCCAGGCTCCTGTAGTCAAATGCACCCATGTGAACACGCAATCACCTCTGGGCTCTTTAGAAGATCCAGCATGTGCCAGGCGCTATCCAGGAGGTGCGTCGTATCGCAGCCAGACAGCAGCACGCACAATGGTGAGACCTATCACTTTAATGATAGGAAGGGCAAGGTAATTAACGTGCAGCTTTACCAGCTTCCATATGGTCACCAGCAACTTTGGAGGCTGGGTTGAGCGCCCAAACAAAGGAGGCAGCGTGGCCTCCAAGCTGATTGCTGTCCACCATCCGATGGTGGGGCCTTGCCCATCTAGCTTCTCCAGTTTGGTTTTCTGGTTCTACCCTTGCTTGCATTGTCTTCTGATCTTGGGGCAAATGGGCCTCCAGCTTGTCACATTAATTTTCCAACGTGATGCTTGGCAGCATGGGATTTTGCTAGCAGACACTTAGAATTATTTTTGTTGCATGTGCATGGCTGAAATCCCCTAGAATTAGTCATTATTCTCTTTTTAAAAAATCAGCTCTTATTGGCTGCCTGGTGGCCCAATCAGTTGACTCATTTTCCATGTTTTCCCTCAAGTAATTAGCATTTTCATTATTCCCCGATCTGTCTATTAGAGAAATTCTAGTATCTCATTTGGTTGAAGCCCATTTTTATTGTTTTGAGTTGACTTGCCTCAGCCTCTACCCAAGAAACAAAAGGAGAGATCTGGAGAAAAACTCAGAGATGTGTGAATTAGGCCTGTGTTCTCCTACCCGGGCTGTTTGTTAATTGAGGAGATGGACAAAAAAGGCAGTGCACTGTGGTTGAGGACCCAGGCAAGGGGCTCTCTGGGGGATTCCAGCCTCTGCTGCTGGTCTCCAGCACGATGTTGGGCGAGGGTATTTGGTCCTGGCACAGAGGTCACTGAATCCTTCTCAGAGCTCACAAATCCAAAGGTGCAGAAGCAAGATGCTGCTGTTGCAGGAAGAGCACCCATCATCCCCTGCTCCTCCTAGGCCTCAGTTTCCCCTCTGTGAAATAAGTGGCTCGATCTAGGTCAGGAATGGAAAACTCTGAGAAGTCTCCCAGGCCAGCAGGCAGCCTCGATGAGGGCGGAAAGTAGGCCCTGCTTTCCAGTGGGAGGCCGTGGAGAGCAGTTCCAGCATTTGCTGCCATGAGGGAATGTAGGCCCAGTATTGCCAGAGTTCCTAAGGATTTCAAAAGAAGGCAGAATTTGTGTTTTTTTTTTTAATGTGAAATCACCAGATTTCTAAATGTTTTCAACTAATTCTAACTTTTCAGAACATGACATTGATCAAAACCAGACCACAATGCAGAGCATATAATGTGTGATCCCAGGACCACCAGTTTGCACCTTCTGCTCTAGACCTGAGCAGCTCCTGGTGTGGTAAATGACCATGTTTCAGAAGAGATGCTATGTATCTTCAAGGTCTCAGAAATCTGCTGTCTACCTTTCCGTAACTGGGACATTCTCCAGAACTTGCTCTGAGAGCAGGTCTGCTCTCTGTGCCTCCTGTATCTACCTTTTGTTACATCCCAGGGTAGAAAACCAAACTCATCCTAGGGGGGCCACACTCATCTGATCCAGACTTTTCCTTTAGGCAAGGGAAGAGTTAAACCATCCAGGGAAGATAGCTGTTTATTCTCTTTTCCAGGGAATAGGGCTACTCCCTCTCATAATCAATGTTTATTTTTTTCAGTCCTCATTTTCTAGAATTTATAGCCATTGACACAATTGACCATGGTTCTTTCCTAAAATTCCCTGCTCAGGCGGTCCCTGATCTGATATCATCCTGGTCAGCATCATTTCCTCTAAAGCCTTCTCAGTCTCCTCCTGCATTTCCCCTTCCTTCTCTATCTTTCAAAGTGGGGGCTGTTCCCAGGGCTCAGTCTTCTGCTGTCTCCACAACAGTGTTCTCCTAAGCACCTACACCTCTCATTCTACTTTCTTAGCTTCAAACTCTCTGAAAGGTAGTGGTACTATCCCACTGCTTGGTGCCACCTCAGGCTCAAATGATCCAAAAGGAAAGCATTACCTTTTATTTGCCCTAGATTTCATTCTACCCTTAGTCACACCCTCAGTTTTAGTGGCCTCATTGCTCGAAGCTGGGTAGCAACTTGGCACAACAAGATAAGCAAAGTCCTGTGTTCTGATGGTCACCGTTCATCTTAAGTTTGCTGATCTTTAAGATAAGACTGTTCTAGGACTAAGCAGTCTAGAAATGGACAAGTCAGCAAAATGATCTTATAAATATACTTTTTCCCCATTCTCGATTATAATGAATATGTACTTCCCACCCTCCTCTTGTCCATATCCCACAGCTGCAAAATTCAGTCCATGCCCCCTCCTGTAGGATACTCCTCACCTACCTCCCCAGCAGCCTAGGTGGCACCCCCATTAACTATCACTAGTACCACTGCCGTGGCATCCAGGTTAGAGCATGTGGAGACTTCTAGACAACTCTGCTGAAGACATCGTGCTAAATGAAACTCCACTTGTCTAAAACTGTCAACGTGTCCTCAGTGCACCCTAAATGAAGCCCACAGTCTTCATCCTGACTTTCAAAGCTCTTCACAGCACGACCCGGTGTGTCCCATACTCTTCGGTATCACATACTAGATTCTCCAGACAAATAGAAGGTATGTGTTTTCCTATTGACAGCTGAGCCCATAACATTTCCTTTAGCTAAAATGGTCTTCCACTATCAATTTCAACTAAATCTAAGTGCTAAACACTTGGAATTGTTTAAGACTCAGCTCAAGGTTACATTCTCTAGCAAGTCTGTTCTGTTCCCCCTGTCAGGCAGCCGTTCTCTCTCCTACTCCTAGTTCAAGGCTACTTTGTTCTTTCTCTTTATGGTACGTCATGGGTTTTGCCTTAGTCTGCTCAAGTTGCCATAACAAAATACTATAGACTGGTGACTCAAACAGTAAAAATGTATCTGCTCAAATTTGGGAGAAGTCCAAGGTCAAGGTTCCAGCCAATTCAGTTTCTGCTGATGGCCTGCTTTCTACCTTGCAGATGGCTGTCTTCTCTCTATGTCCTCATAGGATCTTTCCTCGGTTTGTGGCAGGAGAGTGGGCAGGAGGGGGCTGGGGGACGGAGAGCAAAAGAGGGAGAGAGACTCTCAGGTGCTTTCCCTTAAGAGAACACTAGTCCTATAGTATCAGAACCCCACTATTATGATTTCATTTAACCTTAGTTACTTTCTTAGAGGTCCCATCTCCAAATACAGCCACACCAGGGTTGGGGCTTCAACATATGCATTTTGAGAGGACACATTTATTTAGTGCATACACGTAGCTTGCATTGGTCATGTACACATCTTATTTCCCCTTCTAAGTCCTAAGCCATTCAAGGACAGACTCTGGGTCTTGTGTGATATAAACGGTATTTAATGATACCATCCACATAAGAGGTGATCAGCAAATAGTTGAGGTGAGTTTGCAAACAAGGTCTCCATCACCCTCCAAGCCAGCAATTTTCAACCTTTTTTATCTCATGGCACACATAAACTAATTACTAAAATGCTGCAGAACACCAAAAAGTAGTATATATTTTTCCCATTCCCATCAATTCCCATTGATGATCTGACAAAAAATAGGTATAATTTTGATTTGTTCACACCACATGGCAATTATTGTGTTGGCTGTTGTCATATTTTAATTGACAATCTAAGAGAAAAAGAGGTCAGTGCCTCTGACTAAACCAACAAGTATGTTTTAAAAATTCTTGTGGCATACTTGTGTGCCACAGCATATCGGTTGAAAACCGATGCTCCAAGTCATCAGAAACTAACAGTTGCAAGATTGCTCAATGGCTTTTTATTGCAATGTCGTGGCCTATATGTAGCCATTTTAGCTAGATCTGCCTCCTCCCCCTCTCCCTGGGATGTAGGGGTTAGCTCACCCATCTCTTCCTTTACATAATCCACTTGAATCTACCAAGTAAACCGAGGGTTCCTCACCAGTCTGGCAATTACCTCCATCTCCCTCTTTATTGCCTAATGATGCACATTTGCTTATGTGGCCCTCTTCCCGAGTGAGGTCCTTAAAGGTAGGGACTGAGGTTCTTCAGTCTTGGAGATCTGATACCTGGCATGTGGCTTGACAACTAATAATAGCATAATTAAATATTTGTTAAAATAAGGAAAGAATAAAAATAGGAGTGTTAATAAAATTTTCCTCTATCTTTCCTAGAAACTTCCTGAAATTGCCTTTTAAAAGCAAATTTATTACAACATTTCAGACAATTACTTTACATGACTATTCACAGGATATTCTCATTTCAGATCCCTTGACAATGAAAAAAATAATTAGTAGACAAAGAAGGTGAAAAAAGGGAAATTGGAAATCTATATTAAATTTGAAAAGAAAATTTCTCAATAAGAATAGCTTCTTGTTATCTGTGAGAAATATGTTTTAAAATGATCACAAACACTATTTCACTTATTCTAATATAGCACAGAGTTTCCCTCTAGGATAATGCAGGTAAAATGTATATGAACCCATCAGATCCCTAACATTTCTAATAACAGTAACAATAAATAATATTAACACTTACAGAGCCAAGCACTCAGCTATTATAGTCCCATATAATGTTTACAACAGTCATAAAAGGTCAGAATTATTATTTCCACTTACAGTTATAGAAACTGAGACTCAACGAGATCAAGTAGCTTGCTTAAGGACATGAAACTTGTCCATAACTAGCATAACCAACCATCCTGGTTTGCGCATGATGTGGGACTTCTGGTGCTAAAACTGGGGCAGTCCCAGGCAAACCAGGATCAGCTGGTCATCTTATAAGTGACATACATAGAGTTTGAAACCAGTGTCAGATGCCAGAACTTCAGCTATCAACACTATTCAATATCTGCTCGGTAAAGCTTTCAGCCACCATGTTTACAAACCAAGGCAACATTTTTGGAGTTGTAAGTTCAACAGCATTATCAAGCATTGTGAAGTGTATGAGTTTATAGTCTGAGACTGGAAGCTCCCTGAGTGCAGGGACTCTGTCTTGTTTCTCCTTCTTCGGCTTGCAGTCCCAATAAGACCCTTATTATACCTAGCCCATGTTTAGGAAAAGCCTGTTCTATGTGAGATTCTTTCCAACCTATCATAAGCTGATCACTCTGCTCCTGAAGTGTCATACCCCTCTCAGCCGTTCCTCCCTCTGTCCTTCTCCCCCCTTGCACACACTCAAAGTACTGCCTTTCTCCCTGTTCTTCCCCCAAGTTCCTCTGCCTGTCTGCTGCTGCCCTGGAGAATTTGCGTTTCTTTGCCTGCTTCCTTTTTCCTTTTTAACACTGTCCCGTGACCCTCTCTGAAGTCACAGTTTCCCTATGTTCCATCCTGGGGTCCCTCTACTGGGGAATTATTTAATTGGTATGCACACTATGGGTGCAAGAAACCTAAGTGCAACTGGTGATGAGCATGCAGTTCAACACATTACAATGTCTTTGTGTTTCCCTGATTTAGGACTTATAAAGAATTAGTCAAGGTGGAAGAGATCTCTGATTATCACCCAATATTTATTTTCCCTTCTCCCTTTGGAACAGTATGTTTACTAGGGTGCATGGCTACCCTGAACCACATCTCCCAGGAGCCTTTGCATGGCCATGTGACTAAGTCCTGGCCAATGGGATGCTAATGGATACCTTCCAGGGAATTTCCTGAAGAGAGTTGCTGTACACACTTTATTCTTTCTGCTTCATCATTTTCTCTCTTCTGGAAGATAAATGCCATTTGGACTATGAGGGCAAGGGCCACAATGCAAGAATGACAAGGTTATGATCTAGAAGATTCCTGGGACACTGAACCAGTTGGGTGTTATAGTGGCTTTTGATCTGTCCACCCAGACTTTTATATAAAAGACAAACAAGTTTCTGTCTCCTTTAAGCCACTGTTACATTTTATTTTGTATAATTGCAGTTTTAATTCTAAATAACATAGTTGCAATGATTGAGGTTGCTGCATGAGATGAAAGTATGTGTCCCACCTAATAATAATCTGTTTGCACCAACAAAGCAAAGAAGACACCACTCAGCTTTGATGGTCACACTGTGGAGAAGGACAAACAAGACCTTGGGTGGCCATGGAACTGCCTGCTTCTCACTGTGGCTTGGTATCATTTTCTCAGCCCCCGAGCCTTCACTGCCCTGCGGTCCCTGCTGAGCTGCGTTGGAATGGTTGTATCCGGGCTTTTATTTGAACTGCAGATGGTGTCTTCATTTGTGATCACACACTGTTTACACTTCAAGTGGAAATTCTCCACCCGACTCGATGTCTCTAATTCTGGCTTTCCTCCTTCCTATTGGTCAGCAGGCTGCCCATTAGATGCTGTAACAGAGGAAAACTACTCGTCTGCAGCAGATTCCACTGAGTACACGAGGAGCAATGTCTCTCTGAGCACCACTCTGCTCTGTCCATTCTTACTCTATTGCACTTCTGATCTACATTACAGTGGAGGAAAAGGTTTTTGTAGCTCCTGACTTTTGATGTTTTTAATAAAACAACTTCCAGAGTAAATATAACATGAAAGAGTCTCCCTAAGATGCTGCAGTAAAAACAGCCTACCTTCCATCCTCAAATCATAATGGACTGGAGGTTTCTGTGCCAAGTCTACATATGTGACCAAAGCTGAAGGCCCAGCCTCAAGTAGCACAGGGCGCTTCGCTAATTTAGCTGAATCGGAGTCATGGCTTAGATCTGAAGTATTATATCCTCTCTCATTTCATCTCTCTTGGGCACATGCTGTCTCTTGCCCTTTATAATATAAAGCTTATATTAGCTTTAACCAGTAGTTTGTTATGTAAAATGTTCCACATGACAGCTCAGATTTGCCCTAATTCTCCCATTTCCTGCAACCTCTTAAAGATCTTTCTTAATGTCCTTGCTCTGTAATCCATTAATTTCTATTTTATGAGTAGAGACTTCCCTTGATATTTCTGTGCTACCCTTTTTTCTTCTTTCTCAGTCCTTTTTTTTTACTCCTCTTGACATCCTCTCTTGTCTAGCTCTTCTCCACATTTGATACAAACCTCTCTTGTTTTAAGTGAGGTCTATTGCCCTATATGTCACCTTCCACAAAAAGGAAAGAACAGTCAAGATGGCTTTCTTAGAACCACAAGTAAAAAATTTTTTTTCCGGATAGTTCAACGTGAGATCTAGTAAAATATGCCCACTTCACTCTTTTGTATCTCTTCCTTCCCCTTTTCTTCCATGAGCTCCATTATCTCTTTGTATTCCTCTCTCACAGCACTGATAATGCATATCTAATATAATAAGGTACTCACTTCACCTCCCTACTATGCAATGAGCATTTTGAAACAAGGGACCATGCCTTTTACTTTCTTTCATGGGACCAAGCAGTATTAGGTTCTGCATAAATGCTAAATGATTAGGTACTATAAACTAGGCATCTTTCTTAGTTTTAAATTAATAATTTTATGATCATGAACTAAGAAGTTACTGGACTTGATTAAAAGAAAATGATAAACTGGGCTTTGTCAAATTAAAACTTTTGCTCTTTGAAAGGCACTGTTAAGAGAATTAAAAAAAAAAAAAAAAAAAAAACAAGCCACAGGCAGAGAATATGAAAGGCTTTGTATCTGAATATTTAAATAACTTAAAAAATCAATAATAAGAAAACAACCCAATTAAAAAGTAGGCAAAATATTTGAATAGTTATCTTATGAAAAAAAGATATATGGTTAGAAAATAAGTTGTTCATACTCATTAGCATTGGGCAAATGCAAATTAAAAACTGTAAGATGATATCGTTTTCTATTAAAGTGGCTAAAACTAAAAGATTGACCATGCTAAGTGTTAATGAGGATGGGAAGGACCCAAATACTCACACACTGCTGGTGGCCATGTGAAATGAGACAGCCACTTTTGAAAATAGTTTTTAAGTTTCTTAAAAAGTTAAACATACACCTTCCATTTGGCCCAGCCATTTGATCCTCAGTATTTACCCACAGGAAATGAGAGAATGTATTCATACAATGACTTGTATATGAATCTGCATAGCAGCTTGATTTGCAGTAGCCAAAAACTGGAAAAAACTCAAATATCCATTAACAAATAAATGGACAAACTCTGGTATATCCTTACAATTCAATACTACTCAGCAATAAAAAGGATTGGATATTTGATATATACTACCATGTGGATGAATCTTAACGTAATTATGCAGAGTGAAAGAAACCAGACAAAAATGTATACATTCTATGAGTCTATTGATATAAAATTCTAAGATATACAAATGAATCTATTGTCTGAGAAGGCCCATGAGTGACAGTTTAGGACTGGGGTTAGATGTTAGCGAGGTGCTACATGTGGGTAAGAAGAAATTTTGGAGGGGTGACAGATATACTCACAATCTTGATGGTTTTATGTGTATAGGTAGATAGGTAGGTAGGTAGATAGATAGATAAATAGATAGATAGATAACAGATAGATGCTTTTGATTACTGTCTCTCAGTCTTTCAATTGGTTTTGTTTTCCTCAAAACCTTCTCTAGTCTGTTGACTTCCTTCCCCACTAAAGACATCACTCTCAGAGCTAGAGTCAAGGGGCAGATTTGGCCTTTTATAAAACAGGGTGATGGACTTCTTGACCTTGCTATAAAAATGGGTCTGGGAAGATGTGATGTTAAATGTATTGTATTACTGACACATATGTCTCACCATTTCTTTGAGCATCTTGACGTCAGCCCCAATTAGGAACAGTAACATAGGAGGCATCTACAGCCTGGGCTCATTCTGAGAGTCTAGGTGTTAGCAGTAAATATGTGAATGATTGATCCTGCTAAACCACGTTGGCTATGAAGTCACAGCCTGGACCCAAAGTCACAACCTGAACCCATGAAAACTTCCCAAAGCAAGGAGAGTTCCCTCTACGGATTGTTGAGCCTCTTTTCAGTGCCAGGATGCAAATAGGAATTTGATCATGCAGTGCAGTTGAGATTTATCTTCCAGAAAGCCAGGAACCATTGAAAGTGTTTGAACTCCAAGTTGGTGGAAGAATATTCTGCAAGTATTTTGTAGGACAGGCTGCTCTCAGGATCCAAATGAAGAGGAAAAACTGGAGGTCAGTTCCAGACACTGCTCGGAGCCATGACGCTTTACTGATTACATTTCAAGCATGACCCCTTCATCAGCTTCCAGCTCCAAACTGGGAGTCTGCTGTAGTCTTTTCATGCCAAGGCTGAAATTAGCACAGAATTGCAGAGGCAGACATAAAGGAGATCTGGAAATGCATTTTCCTTTCTTTTCCCCCAATCGCTCAATGCTGGAAAGGTGTCTCTGGCAGCAGGTCTCAGGGAATGGATGTGAAAGAAGGTGCTATGAATGTCTAGCTGACTTTGAGGGGACCTGACCCAGCTGGGGCCTGGGCCTAGCATTCATAACCTCATGTATCCTTTGTCACCTTATTGTCCAGTTTGTTTTCCTTCAGCTTTTTGAATGCCCTGCAAACACGTAGACATCATCCCCTCTTTCCCACTGTCTTGTGGTTTACTCTTTCTAGCAACCTCTCTGCATTGGGTTCTGTGCAGGCTGTGTCAGAATAGTGCTCCTAGGAGGTAGGTGGCACTGCTTACAGCAGTGTGGATCCGTGCAGGAGAGCACCAAGCAGATTCCATACACACAGCATCAATCACATCTAATCAGAGGTGTGCAGGGGACACCAAGTGGGCCAAGGCCTCCCTCTACTTCTGCAGATGCTTATCTGGTCATCCTTTCTTCCGCCATTATTCTGGGGTATGTGGATAGTTAATGATATACAGCAGTGGTTTTCAACCAGAGATGATTTTTGTCTTGAGACCTTTTGGGTTGACCCAACTTGGAGTTAGCTACTAAGATCTAGTGGGTAGAGGCCAGCGATGATACCAAACCTGCTACAATGCACAGAACAGTGCCCACAACAGAGAATTATCCAACCCAAAAGGCACTGAGGTTGATAAACCCTGATACACGCTGAGGCCTCGAGAACCATAGGGTTACATCTTAAATACAGCTATTCCAAAGTTTGTACTCATGACTCCAGAGAAGAGGGGAGATGCCTCTTCCTTCAGGGAGCCTCAGACACATAATTATTGTGGAAAAAACAGCAAAAGATAAGAGCCCTGAGGATTTAGAAGTGACAGCCGAGAGCAGGAAGAGTAGTAGTTATTTGTAAACATGACTGAGAAGGAATTAATTGTGGCTGGTGTCTAAGGATGAGATGTCTTCTAGAAATAACTGATATGTGCACAGTACTTAATGGTTTTTATGAAGTGCTTTTTATAAATCTTATCAAAAATATCGAATACACTTTTTAACCAAAATAGCAACATCAACAACAAAACCCACAGGCTTTGGCACATAAAAGTTTAGTTAAATTTAGCTGAAACATAACTCAGAAAAATGAGGTGCTGCCATCTATACTTTGGAGATTTCTGAATTTTTAGATGACAGAAATGACTATATAAAATTAGTTTGTTTATTTGAAAAACTATTATGTATTTCTTGCTTATTTTAGCAGGTGGAACAAGATCTTAATGGGAATGTTATATAATATGTGCAAGTGAAAAGAAGAAAAAAGATCCATGATTCTAATATCTAGAGATGTATGCTGTTAACATCTGAGTGAATAAATTCATACCTTTGTTATAAATGATTATCATATAATGCTTGCTATATTGTGAATTTAAAAATATATATTATAAACAGCATCTCACCCAAGTACTCATACATACGACATCAGTTTTGGTAGTGGGGTGGCTGTGCTATACCATTGTAGTCAATGCTGTGGTGAACATCAGGCATTATCTTCAGATAATTTGAATGTGAGAATGCCCTGAGGTTTGAGGAAAATTTGTTGTTGTTGTTCTTTGGGAAAAAATACAACTAAATATGACTGCATCCCAAGTCTCTCCTTCCTTCTGTGTGCCCTGTCCTTGGATGAGAGACATGCTAAATAAAACAGTTAATTTTATGTGTCAACTTGGCTGGGCCTGGGTGTCCAAATATATGGTCAAACATTATTCTGAATGTTTCTGTGAGGATGTTTTTAAATGAAATGGACATTTAAACTGATGGCCTTTCACTGAAGCAGGTTGTTCTCCACAATGTAAGTGGGCCACATCTAATCAGTTGATGACCTAGACAGAACTTAAATCTGACTTCCTCCATGCAGGAAGGATTTCTGCCAGCAGACTGCCTTCAGACTTCATCTGTAACATCAGGTCTTCCTGGTTCTCCAATAGATGGCATTTGGATTTAAACTGAAACTCTTTATTGAGTCTCTAGGCTTCCCCATCAGATTTTGATGAGCCAAAATCATATGAGTCAATTCCTGGCAATGGTACCAAAAGAGTGCCTCTTCTTTGTCAATGGCTATAATAGAATACTGTTATCAACACACAGTTACGGTGTGGGCCTACACTCACTCTCACACCAGTAATTTGTACTGGAGTTCCATATGGATACCTCTTGCAGCACCTGGATCATCCCATTTTCCATGTGAATAAAAAATCTCAAGAGGATGTTATAGAGAGACCCTTGGTTCCAATCCAATGTGTCCAACTCCTGTTTCATGGTCTACCCACCACACCACACTTGGTGGTGCATTGCAGATAGGTTATTTCCTCCTGAAACAGAAGGGAGTCCATGGTGTGGTGGTCCAGAAATTCAACTGCATGAGGGCTATGTAGATTGTTGAAAGGACTGGGGGCATTTGTCTAGAAGAGGAGAGCAAAGAGCAAAATAGGATTGTGGTTAATGGCTTTACTGATGAGCTTGTTATGAAAGAGAAATTTGGTTTACATATGTCAGGAGGCAGAGCTGAGATCAGTGGGTGAAGCCACAGAGAAGCAAATTTCAAATCATTGTAAGCCATTTGGGACAGGTAATGAGCTTCCTTAGAATGCAGGAATGTCATAGAGACAGACTGCTGGAAAAAACTCAGACTGTGTTGGACAGGGTGATCTTTCACATCCTCCCCAGCCATGAATTTGGTGACATCTAACCACAGGTAGCCTGGGTACAGAGGAAGCCACCACCTTCCTGCCTAAGCTGGATAATGGATAATAAAACAGTCATTTCAGAAGAGGCATGCAATCACCTAAGATGTGTTTCTAAGGGAGGCAGCCCACTTCAGCCCAGGCTATCCTGCAGCTTCCTGGTTCCACCCGCCCACTGAGTCATGGGCCTCTGACTCACCCAGGGAGCTGATGATGGCTTCTGTAAACAAGGCTTCACTCGGCTTGCAACCCAAATGGTCTGTGCCTAGCAAGGCACAAGCCTCCAGGCACCCAAGGTCTGCACATGTTTACAGTGCTGCCATGCTCTGGCCAAGTGGCCAAGTAATTGATGGCAAGGCCATGGATGTTAGTGACTGAACTGAGAAAAGTGCTCCTTGAAACTGATTCTGGCTCATCCCAGCCTAACTCCCTAGTCCCAACAGAGCTTAAGAGGATCCTCCTCCACTATTTCAGGGGCCAAAGGGCTCTGTGTATATAGCTGAACTGGGAGAGACTGCCATGGCTCCCGCTTTGCAGGTACTAGTGGCTCCTGAGAAATGGCTCAGTCACTGCTGCCTGCTGCAGGCTGCTTTGCAAACCACCCCTCAATCCTCCTCTACCCCCCAACCCTGACCTCCCTCGCTGTTCCTTCCTAGGAAAATTGGCAGTGCAAATGGTTAGGAGATTCCTTTCTTCAAGTACCTTGGGACACTTGGGAATCTGAGGCTTCAGAAGTACAGAGGCCTAGGGTAGAAAGGACATGTGTGAAGATGGCTTGAGCTGTCTGAGGTGGGCTCAGGTTGCTTCGATATTTCCTGGCTGCCAAAAGAGCCCCCACTTCTCAAGGAGCATTGGCAGTGTTGGGAGTCGGGGCAGTGACAGCCCTGTGCTGCTCTGCTCTGACCAGCTCACGTGTTTCCCTCTGGAGGTGAGGAGTGGGAGAAAGACAGAGTCAGCTGGTGTGGTAAAACTGCAAAACTGGCAAAGGGCTAGGCTCTTTAACAGAGCGAGAAATGGTGAGAGACATGGGGGATGTTTGGCCCAAAGAATAAAAGATTGGGGAGGAAATGAGAGTACCTTTCACCCCTCTGAACAGCTGTTGGGAGGAGAAGAGGATAGGTTTATTCCATGTTGTCCTGAGGACTGAGTGGAAGCTAAAAGACAGTGTTTGACTCATGATAAAGAACTTCAGTATCTACATAGTTCTCTACATGTGACTTGGGCTGCCACAGGAAGTAGTGAGATCCCCATCTCTGAAAGTATGTAAAGCGAACTGGTGATAGTGGGGAGGTAGTGCCAAGATCATCCCTGAAGCCCATCCAGAGGTGAAGGTTGAGATCATAGACACCTTCCTAAGAGTCGGTATCGGGTAGCTGTTGCCAAAAACATGACGAGTGACAATCAGAGAGTTTCAGCCACAGATAACAAAACAGTGACTTAACTGAAGTGTCTGCAGGTTGACTTGAAACAGCTGATCTGAGCTAGGTTGACTTGGAGTAGCTCTGTGTCATATGGTTTTCCTCCTCCTCCTAGGACCAGAGAGCTCCCTGGGCTTATTCATCTCACTATGATGGCAGAGGAACAGAAAAAGCAGAAGAATGCAAAGCTTCTGGAAGTCCAGGCCCAGGGGCCATCACTCTGCCTCATTCTACTGCCCAAACCAAGTCACATGACTGAACCCAAAGTGATGACAAAGTTGTGCCATAGATGCAAGGAGGGGTGAGGAACTGGGGCCAATCATGCTGTCTACTCCAGTGGTCATTATGTCAGCTGTGGTGGACAGACACAAGGTCAGTGTGCAAACATTGAGTGCCTATATGAGATGTTCACTAGCAAACAGAATTGTCCCAAAAGCAAGTTCTCAAGGAAATCAGTGCTCTCTGTAAGATGCAAAAAAATCTTGGTTATGCAAAGCTCTGCTAGGCACAAATTCAGGCCTTTGGCTTTTATGCTGTACTGAAAAATCTGTAACCTGCAACAGGAAGGAGGTTCTGGCATCATCCAGCCCAAGTACTTTATTTCACAGACTGGAAATCCAAGGACCAGGAAAGGGAAGGGGCTCGCCCAAGTTCACACAGCTTAGATCCAGCCCTCATTCAAGTGTTCTGTCTGTGCCCCTGCACTGCCAAGGTTCAGATGGGCTTGCTATACCTCTGGGGCCAAGTGTGAATGTTAATCAAATGTAAAGTGCAGCTTAGAATGACCACCTATATAATTCTTGTGAGATTTCAGTCCAGTGACGAATTTACAATGCCTGGCATGTAGTAGGTATGTGATGCCCAGTGGGTAGTGCCAATGTTAGTCAATCAAGTACAATATTTGAGCACTCAGAGGCAGGGTAGGAGATCACTAGGGGCAATAGAAACCAAGGCTGCTTTTAGAAAGGCTTTTGACAGGAGCTGGGACAGGGGTTGCTTGCAGAGGCACATAGCATTCCCTGCCCTCTTTCAGACTGGCTCTGATTGGGTATATTGGCTAGAAACAACTCGGTTCTAGAGAAAAGGGTGCAGATTCTGCCCAAATGGAAGGACTTTGCAACTGAGTGTGATGTGGCAGCCTGGTCGTGCAAGAGGATGAAGGGAAGACACTTTCTGCAGTACCACTCACACTACTGCCTCCTTTGACAGGACCAAATCCCCAAGGGCCATATCCAGAGAAATGACTTCTGTGAAACCATTAGCCTCATGTTTTCCAGGTCTTCCCAGCATTGCCTTAGACATCTCATGTCCTTAGTATAAGCAAATTGACTTAAGGATAGACATGTAGATGATGCTCTTGAGGCCAGCACAGTGTGACAGAGTAGAGAAAACTGCCAGCAATGAGGTCACACCAGTGGCCACTGGGTTGTGAAGACACAAGGAATGCTCCATTGATTCCATTTCACCAATTCACAAGTTATGTCAGGGACAGTGTCTTTCTCTAGCCCCCAGAAGAGTATCTGGCATATAGAAGATGCTAAATAAGTATGGACTGAATGAATGTCAGATTATTCTGAGAGGTAGTATAAGTCTTTCTGGAGGAGATGAAATATGAGTATGATTGAAGTATGGGTGGGATTGGAATCATGATGGTCACTTATGCTGGGTATGGATTTACTCCCCCTGCACCAAATGTTTCTGCCACAATTTCCATGCATGGACTTACAGAATGCCTTGTCCACTCTCATGGCCTTCTGCACCATTGCTTCTGATGAAAGAATTCACCTCACAGTAAATGAAATGTGGCAATGGGCCTGTGCTCCTGGTATTCACTGGTCTTGCCATGTTCCTCATCTCCCTGAAGCAGCTGGCTTGATGGAACAGCAGAATGTCCAAGAGACAGTACCTTCTAGGTCCAGGGCAATGTTCTCGGTGATGCTGTATATGAATACGCTCTAAATCAACACCCAACATGTGGTGCTGCTTTTCTCATTGCCAGGATTCACAGGTCCAGAAATAAAAGAGTAGAAATGAGAATGGCACTGCTCACTATTACCCCTAGTGATTTTCTAGCACAATTTTGCTTCCTGGCCCCATGATCTTATGCTCTGTTGATCTAGAGGTCTTAGTTCCAAAGGGAGAAATGCTTCCACCAGAAGAAAGAACAATGATTCCATTGAACTGGAAGTTAAGACTGCCATCCCACCCACTTTAGGCTCCTTCTGCTTCAGAATCAACAGGCAAAAAAGGAGTTACTGTACTGGTAAGGGTGATTAATCCTGACTACTGAGGGGAAATTGAGTTGCTACTACACAATAGACATAAGGAAAAATATGTCTGGAATACAGAGCATTCCCTAGGGTGTCTCTTAGCATTACCATGCCCTGTGATCAAAGTTAATGGAGAACTACAATAATCCAATTCAGGCAGAACTGCTAAAGGCCTAGACACTTTAAGAATGAAGATTTGACTTATCTCACCACACAGGAACCACGACAAGCTGAGGTACTGGCTGAGAGCAAAGGAAAGGTGGAGTGGTGGTGGAAACAGTTATAAATACCAGCTATAAATAACCACGTGACCAGGTTGCAGAAATGAGAACTGTAATCATTATGAGTATTTCTTTCTTATTTTATTATGAATATGTTTATACATATATTAGCCACATAGGTTTATTTTGTTTTTTCTCTTTATTCCTATTATCAATATAAGATATACTAATAGTAGTCAAGTTTACATCATAGTATTTAAATACAGATGTCAATGCAGCAGAGTGAATATTACCACAACGCACTGCATCCTCTTCTGCAGAAAGGGCAGTATGTTTACAGTTGTATGCGTGACAATTCCATCTGTTGGGTGGAAGTATGGGTTTGTTATTACCTTTACTTGGAGATTAAATATGGCTTCAGGAGATGTGTATGGGTGCCATGTTGACAAGGAGTAGACTGTGATGACCAGTTTTATTTGTCGACTTGGTTAGATTGCAGTTCCAAATTATTCAGTCAAACATTAACCTAGTTGCTGCAGTAAAGGTACGGGTTGGCCAAAAAGTCCATTTAGTTTTTCCATAAGATAAAAGACACATTTTTCCCTTTCACCAATAACTTTGTTGATTTGGATATTTTGAGTATGTTGACTATCTCCCGCTATTGGCTTCTAGGGGTAGAAGGCAGGGGTGCTGCTAAACATCTTCCAATGCATAAGATAGCTCCACAGCAAAGAATTATTTGGCCAAAATGTCAACAGTACAAAGAAACTTCACAAACCACTTTTGACACATTTGATCAGTCACAGCATCATCTCTATACTCTGTGCAAAATGTTTTTGCATTTCAGTTGTGTTTTTACATTTTTTGAAATAATAAAGCATAATTCACCAAAAATGTTGTGTATTTTCTTCCATCATCAATATTAAAATGGCTGCACAAAAATTCACCAATTTTGACAAGTTTTTTTTAAATGCATGGTGAAATGACAGCTGTCACAATACGATCTAACAAAATTGTTTCAAATGAAGTTAAATACAACTAAGCACTTTCCATTGTATGGAAAAAAACTAAACAAAGTTTTTGGCCAACCCAATACATCATAGATGTGATTCAAGTCCATTGTCAGTTGACTTTAATTAAGGAAGATTATCCTAAATAGTCTGGGTGGGTCTGAGCCAGTCAGTTGAAAAGATTTAAGAATAGAACAGAGGCTTCCTAGAAGAAGAAATTCTACCTGTGAAATTTTTTTCACCTGTGACTTGTAGCTTGCCCTTCCTGATAGCCTGCACTACAGATTTTAGAGTTATCTTGTCTACCCCAATTCCATAAGCCAGTTACTTGCAATAAATGACTTAATGTGCATCTCCTACTGGTTTTGTTTCTCTGGTTGAACCCTGTCTGATGCAGAATATCAACCCAAGGGAAGGGGATGGGAGAAGGTCATGGTATGTTAGGGATGTGTCATAGAAACTGACAATACAGGGAAGTGAAGGGCACTCAGTCCAGTCAGGTGTGGACAGTCAGTGAGTAATGGCTGAACTAAGTAGTATATGTTTTAGGGTTGAAATGCCAGGCTAAGAAGTTAGAGCTCAGTGAGCCTTGAGAAGGAGATAGGTTGCTTCTAAGTGATGGAAGCCATGAAGGCTTCCGTGCTGGATACAGACTGATAAAAATCTAGTCCTCAAAAAGATTCACCTGGTTCTTGGTCCAAAATGATATGGGACTAAGAAAAACTGAAAGCAGGAAGGTGCCTTTTTATTGGTTCTGTTCTAGAAGGAGGGCTAAGTGCCCTACACAGGAGTTTAACTGAGAACCATTGATTTAACAGGAAGTAACTTTGTGCATCTCTTATGAAGGAGGGTAGAGACAAAGTTGTAGAAATGATGGCAGCATATTGACTCAAGAATGGGGGGGGTCGGGGGAACTTGAAACGTCACATGATAGATTGATCATTATTCTCAATTCATAATAGCCTCCCTGTATTAGAATTGTACATCCATGCACTTTGCCAAGAGATTTTCTGCAGTTCTTCCTACTACAGATGCAGTTCTCTTTACTACATTTCCATAACCCTATGATTTAGGTGACTGCCCTCAGCCAATATAATGTAGGTAGAAAGAATATGATTTTATATATATAATGATAGTTCTGAGTCAAAGCATCATGTTTCTACTCATTCTCTTGTGTTTCCATGATTCACTATGAGAAGAGCTGTCCAAAGTAGTTGCCACCCCCTCTGCCTGAGCATCAGATTGAATACATGTGGAAATTCTCAGAGCCCAACATGCAGCATGGAGACAAGCTGAGTCAACCCACAGCCTCAAGTAGACCTGTTCAGTCTAATTCAGCTTGGATCAGTGAATTCTCAGTTCGTCAGCAGACCCATGAGCAAGAGAATAAACCCTTGATCATCTCAACACTCAAGTTCTGGGATGGTTTGTTAAACAGCATTATTATGGCAATTGCTGGCTAATATATTCTATCCTTTGGATTAAGGGAGTGTGGCTGCCTCTAACAAACATGGCATGTTCTCTTATGCTCTGATAATTTCTATGGTTAAATATGTGCCAACTCCAGAACTCCTGAATTCAAAAGAAACTGAGCTGCAGACAGAGGCAGGGGTAAAAGCCTGAGAAGCTGCCAGAAAGTGGAAAGTACATTGTACTGGGATTCAGGAGACCCAAGTTCTAGATCCAAAACTCCCTCTAATTCTCTGAGTTATATATGACTGATCACTTTTCCACTCTGGGTCTCCATTTCATAATCTATGAAACATGATGATCATACTAAACACCTCCTGGTTAAACTCTTCCCAGTTCTAATATCAGAATTTATAGTTTATTGAGTGACTACAGTAGTAGTATGGTGTTCGTGATAATTCATTCCTTCCCAAAAGCAGGTAAAACATTTGGCCTCACTTCAAACTCTCAAAACATTGATAGTGGCTGCCTAGAGCTTTCTTGAGAAAGAGACAGGCTGCTTCCAAGTTCAGCAAGAATGAGTTCCATGGATGACCCTCTTGGAAATTAGGAAGTGGTGCTATGACATGTCATTCCTGAGGTTAACTGCCCCCTACTGGGAAAGCTATACATAGTGATATGTGACAGTGATGTTCAAGGGATACTTGTTGAACCATAGGCCTGTGGAGCTGAAGCAGGTGCTGTAATATGTTTCTGGCACTGAGAGCCCAGGATAAGCATGCCTGGTACCCCAGCAACAGATCCTCTGATGTTTTGGAGCGATCAAATAAGCAATAAGAATTTGGCTCCCTTGGGTGTCTTGGAGGGCATGTGGGAAGCAATATGAGTATATTGCTCACTTCAAGATCCCATGGCTGCCCATAGAATCCCTTGTGACAGTATCAACCTCTGTGATTTCCTGAGCCCTGAAGCAGTGATGGTGCATGTGTGTGCACACATTGTACTCCAAGGAGCTTGGGAGAGATGCACAGAACTGTCCTGAGAGACTCTGGTTCCCTGCTCATCCACAGCTCCCTGCAGGGTCTTGGGAATATGGTTGAGCTTCTGTCAGCCTCAGATTCCTCATCTCTAAATTGTGATCATGCAGCAGAGGTAAGAATCAGGAGACTGGACTTGGGTCCCTCACAGCTTCTAGATGCTCAGTTTTTGTAGAAATAGAGTTCAGATAGGAGAAGTTTCAGAACAGGAGACTGGAGGGTTTGAGTGTAGAGTCTCTGAGTGATAAATGGCAGAAGAACTGGTGTAAGGAGAGAGAAGAAAAAAACATTTTGGCTTGTACAACTGAGAAGCACAGGGATAGGATTTGGTTGCAGGCTTGACCGGATCCAAGGTTCTAACACCACCACCTGTTACTAACACATCCAACACTCCCTCCATGTCTTGGCTCTTTCCCTCTGTAACGGCCCTACTCCCAGGCAGGATTCCTCCAGAGAGTGTCTATAAGCAGCTCCAGAATCCCCAAAAGACCATCAGAGAAAAAGCTTTGTTTCTCCCTTTTCTCCAGAAGAAGTTCCAAAATTGCATCTCACTGGACAGCTCAGGTTCCATAACCATTCATGGATCATTCACTGTGACCAGGAATAGGGCCCCAGTCCTAAGCCAGTGTTGACCCTACTTCTAAATATGTTGATAGAGAATGGAAAAAGGTTATGAAAAGAAGGGGGAATGGATGCTGGAAAGACAAAACAACAGATATGCATACCGTGGAACAAGGTCTCTGTGTGTATTAGCTGACAGCTGACTCAGCCAGGAGACATTCCTGAGGCTAGGAAAACCAACAAAGAAAAAAAAAAACCCAGGCACTCATTAGCTGGTACAAAACACCAGCCAGTGGGTATGTGGTGTCTCCAATGTGCTCAGCACCATGCTAGGTGACTTAGAATTTTTTTTGAAAGTGTCATATTATGAGCCCTTGGTCATCAGAGACATGCTATTTAGTGGGGAGACAAAGAATAGCAGAAAGCACTGAAGGAGATACACTGATTGAGACCTAAAGTGGTTTAGTCAAACCAGTGCTCTGGGAAGTAAGGGAGCGAGAGAATCATTGTGACCTGACCAGTGAGGACAAGGGCCACAACAGAGAGAGTGCCAGGAGAAAGGATGATGAGCTCTGTGTGGTGTGGATCCTGAAGGTGTCAGGATGACTCAGAGCTCATGGATGCAGAGTAGAGGAGGCTAAGCAGACAGGAAAGGGCAGGGCAGCCAGAGTAGGGCTAGACTCCGAAGGACTCAGACAATAGTCAATAGGGGATTAAATTTACTTTGGTGGCAGTTGGGAGCCATGGTAGGCTTTAGAGCAGGGGCAGGATAGGACACTGAGCTCTCACCACTAGCTCTACAAGTCAGCCTGGCACAACATCAGTCACATTCCCAAGGATTCAAGAGTGCCAGCATTAAAGTGCACATGTTAAAGTGTAAAATAAAAAGGAAAAGTAACACACTGTATATATTGTATAATCCCAATTTGTTAAAAAAGGAAAAAATTAGGCACTATGATGGCCACTTCCACATTGTAAGTCCTTGTATTTACTGAGCAGGCCCCAGAACAATCTGCAGAGCATTCTCTGCTGACTAGTCCTCACCCTACCATGTGGGTATTATCTTCCCCTCTTCACAGTTCCAGAACCGAGTTTTACATGGAGTTTGTAGCAGAGGCGGGGTGTGATGTCGGGCGTGTCTAAATCCACATTAGCCTATGTGTTGAAATGTTAACCGTGATTATGACTCTGTGGGCGGATTACAAGGGATTTTCCTTTTTTCTTTTTATACTTTCTGTAGTTTGCAAAGTGGCTATGGTGAATATATGTTACTTTTGTCAGTAAAAAACAAATATACTTCAAAAAAATCCTCAAATCCTCATGCTGGGAGACCTCAGGTCTCCAGAGAAATTACTACTCAAATTAGCATTAATTTCCTCAGCACCTCAGCGGTAACCAAGCCTGCTCACAAACCTACAGAGAGAGGTTTTGCCCTAAGACTTGCAGTCCCTAGTATTGTCACAGTATCCATTTCACTTTTTGCCATTTCCTTTCATTTAAAAATTAATATTAATTACATTAATGATGTCAACATACCTACTCCTTATAGAAAATTAAACTATTATAGATTAGACTAAAATACCACTTATCCACCACCCCTCCCACTCAATGATGGTTGTTTAGTGTAGTTATTTGTTGGGTGTGCCCTTCTAGACTTTGGCTATGTATTTACATGTGTAAATATGTATCCAGAAAAAAAAGTTGAACATAATTATATTCTATGTTGCATACTGTTCTGCAACTTGTTTTTTTCATTCACCAGAATGTCACACCTGTCCTATGGAATTGTCAAGAATCAGAAATGTCATCAAGCAACATCAAGGCCCCAGAAGAAGAGGGGCTTCCGTGACGGACTTTCTTGCCATGCTTGAACTTTTGTTCTGCCTTGGAGGATAAGATAGTGTCTGCAGAGGGCCAGCAGATGGTATGCACCCAGTAGCTGGCAGGTCTTACTGGCCACCATCTGTGAGGTGACATCTTGAGTGCCTCAAGAAGGGAGTCATACCACCTTCCATGAAAACCATGGCATCGTTGTTCCTCCTTGCTGACTAAGGGCCCAGTGTCAGGGATCGGGCTTAGAAACAGAGAAATGGAGTTAGGCAGAAAGCTGTTTGGTATCTACTTCACCCAGCAAGTCAGGAGATGGACGGTTGGAGGGGTGGTGGGGCAGAGGGACTGCCAGCAGAATCTGGCCTTCCTGAAAAAGCTCCTGTGCATAGGAAAGAGTTGCAGAGATCGTAAACTAACAGAAACAGGAGATGGAACCAAATCCATTTGTTTTTAATTGCAGAAGCATGAGGGTCTTCCATGAATCAGATGACTAGGGAAGGGGCTCTACAGGGACAGACATCAGACTCCTCATGAACCCTGGTGAGTGGGGACTCCACCTGGATTAATCTGATGTAGGAAAACATGCAGACACATTACCTTGTGTTCTCAGTGTCATGGTCGAATTTACATTCCCTTCTCATAACCCATTAAAGTTAAGCATTAGCAGAAGGAGTCCTGGACCCCTTCCTAGGCTGAGGTACCATGTCTGTGGAACCATATCTGTGGAGACTAGTGAGGCCCCCACTCTGAGGTGCTGCCTTCTACTTGTACTCGCCCCCCAGAGTGAGGATCTCCTTATAGTCTACACCCTCGGGCCTCCCCCACTTCACCCCCATCTCTTTGACCAAACCCATTAGCAACCTTCAAGAAGTGTGGACCAGTGGAGAGAAGCCTTATGGAGGCTTCAAACACACTCAAGTTCAATTTTCAGCTGATTTCTCCCAGCTTGTGGCATTGAGAGTCTTAATCCTCTCTGAGCCTCAGTTTCCTCTTTTGTCAATGGGTGACAAGAAAGTTATCTTATTCTCAATGAGCGATATGTGCCAAAGGGCCTAACACATACGCTCAAAGAACACTTGTTTCCCTCCACTTAAAGTCCTATTTCCATTTTCCAGGAGCAAAATCACCAACAGTCCCACGACTGGAGTCTTGAAGGCAGAAACAGGCTCGTGGAGCTTTGAACCAGCTCCCAGGATCCCTCAACCTGCTGTCCCTGGCCTGGCCTGCCTCTTGCTCACCCAAATCCTGCAGCCCCAGACCCGATGACAGATTTCAAAAGGAAGAAACCCCTTTCTTCTGAGCAGTCTTCTTCCCTGCATCTCCACCCCGTCAGGACCTGGACATGATTATTTATGGTGTGATTGCATTGAGACGGAGAGCCAGGAGGGATCACTTAGGGTGATTTTGTTTGTTTGTGTGGCTGATGCTGTTACTGAGCAATAGGCCCACAGGAGCACAAGCGCTTTCTTGAGCCAATTCTCACTGGAGGTGAGAGATACCGTTAAAATGCATATGCATGGCACTCTGCGGCTGCAGCGTAGTTCCCAGGATAATTACTTATACTCAGTCACTTTGCCCAAATGCTTATACAGCTGGGGAAGATGAGAGTGTTGGAGAATAAGATCAAAAACCACACTTATTGTGAGATTCATTTGGGAAAATTGATGAAGATCCTTGAAGCCAAGTGCTGGGAACAGGAAGTATTTACGCTACTTACCTCATTGGTCTGGTGAGAGATTCCCATCATCCTGGGTGTCACCTTTTCTGAAACTCTTTCCTGACTCCATCACCACAGAGGGCCTCTGTTTGCGTTCCCACAGGGTCCCTGCTCACTCAGTCCCACCACCTTCTTTATCTTGCTTTGTTGCTAGTTTTCAGTTCTGGATCGGTCCTCACTAGAGCCCCAGCAACTTTAGGGTCTACGAGCCCGTGTCAGGTTCATCTCCCTACCCCACATCCCAAGCACACAGCCTGAAACACAGTTGATTGTAATCATATGTTAAATTTAAGAACAGAAAAGAAAAGGAGCCCAAAGTGAAAGCTCAGAGTCAAATGTACAACTTCAGAGCAGTGTCCAGCTTCATGTGACCATTGGCTTGACAACCTGAGGCTAGATCAGAGGCCCCAGGGGTCCACAGCTTGGTCTCTGGCTTCTGCGGAGGTAGTTCAATCCCCCACCATCTGCCCCATGGGACCTAGCACCATCCACATTCAAAACCTCACACTTTCCTTGATCTCCAAATAAAAATGTCCTCTCACAAGCACTGTGTAAGTGTGTGGCTTAGCATCTGTGGGGTGCAGGGTATAGGATGTGGTGACAAGCTCAGATGCTGGTGGTACTGAGGTCACATCCCCCAGCTGCCCTTCCAGACTGACAGGCTCCTCCAAGCCCCAGGATGTGGTACCCCTCTCTTCAACTTCACAGTCTCCACATCCATCTTCCCTTCTGAAAAAAGAGTTAAATATCCTTACAGCCCTGACCCCCTCAAACTCAAAAGTCTCCTCCAGGGACTGGAAAATTCTACCATTACATGCTAAAACAAATTAAAAAGTAATAAAAATCCCCTGGATGTAAAGGTTCCTGAGCTCCGAGGAACACCATGCTGTTTTCCCCTGGGTAAGAAGGGGGGCAGAGGAAGAAGTGTTTTCTCCTTTCCTAGCAAGTCTGTAACCACCACCAACAAAAAGGAGCCACCAAGTGCCTTTCTCAGTAAACTGCTCTGAGAGGAGTTTTCAATCACCCTCTCACTCTATAGTTCGTCTCAACCAAGCCCCGCTGTAGGAGTTGAACCTTGGGTGCTGGTCAGTGGGGAAGGAGCATAGGTCTCATCTGATTGGGCCAGGGATTGCAAGGTCAATGTGTCATGTAATAGGAGTCCTTTTGGGAGACACCCATTGTCAGTAAGATTAGTATAACTTTCTAGGCCTATCTCTCTAACAATTTTGTGTTCCAATAACAGACCTCTTGGCTGTTAACTTGAATAAGTATTATTCCTTGTGAAGAAGTAAAAGAGAAGTGACTGACAGAAACTGCTGTTCCATTCAGTCTGGTAAGCTCAAAAAGAGAGGAATCGTGTCCCCTACCCTGGGCACACAGGAAGTCTGATAGTTACTAGGCCCCTGGTAGAGCAGATGGCTCTCCCTGGACTGGTAGCATCTGTCCTACATTCTAGCTGAGGGCAGCACCCCCACCCGTCACCTATGTAGGCTCCAAGGGCTGGTGAGTTCAGGGCCAAGCCCTGGCCCTCCTCTCTGTACTCTCTGTGCCAAGGGTGAGGGAGGAAATAGGAAGCGAGCATGTGTGTTTGACTTGAACACTTAGGGTGGTTATGTTTCTTGTTTGGTTCAGCCCAAACAGAACCAGAGAATTGGACAGCCAAGGTTATAACTTGGTGACAACACAACAGTTGAGGGTCGTAGGTTGCAGGTGTTGAATGAGAGGGATGGGGAGAGCTGGGCCATTGAGTCAGCAGCATCTCAGAGGGCCCAGGACACATGGAGCAAGGGAAACAGAGGGAGAAAGGCATGACTTCTCTGGGCACTGTGGGGAGTACAGGCCCTGCCCTTGGACTTCACCGTGTAGTAGGTAGACACATGCCAGGGCCAGGACGCCATGCTGTGGTGGACAGCAAACAAGATGGGGCATTAGGAGACTCATCTCTCCTCTTTAGCTAATTCATCCTGGAATCTTGGGCAAGTCTCCTGCCTTCTTTCAGTCTCGGTTTCTCTATCTTTTATATGCTCTTAGTGATCTGTAGGAGTTCTTCTGGTGGCCTCAGGCAGTTGTCCTGAAGCAAAGGAGAGGAAATGAATTGTGGGGAGAAACAGGGAACCTCACACCACCTTTCCTTCTTCCCTGACCTTGACCGCTGACTGGGAGGGCCCCTGCATGGGCCCCATTACCCAGAGACTAAACAGGCCCTGAGTTCAAGGAGCTGTAAGGCTAGAGATGGACAATCAGGCAGAATAGCGAGTAGCAGACAGAGGACAGAGGGTCTCACACAGATGACCAGTTCAAGCAAAGAATGCCATTCCCAGGCCCCAGCTTCCAGCCCCCACCTCCTCCCAGGAGCCTCAGGTCCTTACTGATATTCTGGACAGTGGGGTTCTCTGCTAGTTTTGGGCTGACCTGGGTGTAAGTAGCAGTGCCCCTCTAGGATATGTTAGAGAATTCAGAGCCTCTGTCTCCTAGGCAGCAGAGCCCACAGCCAGTAAAGCCATGAGGAGCAGAGCCAGAGTCCTTCCTTCCTTGTGGAGGGGAGGTGAACCCAGTTTCAGCCCAACATCCCCACATTCAGACTGCCCCGGTTGGGAAGTCACAGCCTGGAGCCTCGTGGGGCTGGAAGATGTAGGCCTGCTGAAGGCAGAACAAAGGGGGAAACAGCAAAAAAGAACCATATCTGTCCCTTTTGAAAAAAAATGTTCAGTCTTTGAAACAGGGCCTCCTTCCCAGACATGTTCCAAGTAAGGCATGATGCATCCACAGAGGCATCTGGGGCTTGCCTTGATGATTTAGAGATGCTCTCACATCTGCCTGGATTCACTTCTCCTTTCCCCAAATATTTAAGTGCTACTTATCTTTCAGTTCAACGTGGTACCTTTTCCAGGAAGCCCTCACAGCCTACACTAGCTGACAGAAGCATTTCTCACATTTACCAGACTTCTGTTATAAAATCTTGCACTTAATTTTTTCTCCCATCACCCCATACTTGTTATATTTTTCTCTGCACCTAGCATGGGAAAAACCCACACCCTAACACTGTTCATGGTCCACCATAGAAAGGCTGGTTAGAAGTCACCAACAGTCAAGAAGTAGCCCTGTTTTCTTCATATCAGCAGAGGGCCCCCATGGTCAAGCATGTGTAGTCCAAAGTCTTCACTTTACACATGGGGAAACTGAGGTTCAGAGAGAGGATGTACTTAGCAGAGGTCATCTATAGCGAGTCAGTGGTGGGGCTGGGCCCAGAGCCCACAGCACTGCAACTTCAACCTCACAGGCAAGTCAGAGTCTTTGTGAGCCCCCTGACAGAGAGTCTTCTTTCCATGGGTGCTTTCAGTTCCTGGGAGCTCAGCCTGCAGAAGGCAGCTTGTGCGGTGCTGGGTAGCCATCAGAACCGCGTTTCTTTGAGCAAGTGAAGATCGGCTCCATTGCAACCTCCTTCCACTCCACCTTTGCCACCTATTCACTTGTTTGTTCTCCTGTTGGTTCACTCACTCAATCACTTGTTGATCACCTGACTTGTGCTAGGTGAATTAAATAAGTGTGTTTTGCATAGAGTATTGAATTATTGGTGTGACACTCTGAGTTCCTGCAAGGTCCTGAAGATACTCATCTGTATCTTCAGGGCCAACTACACTGGATAGCGCTGCAAAAGTGCCAGCAAGTATTTATGGAGTACAAAAGAAATATTGAATGATGATGACTTGAAACAGCAAAAGGTTGGTTCAGAGTATGGTGGTAACATAGAGAGCAGCTACTGCTGCGTGGGTTGGGGAGGAAACAGTCAAGGCAGACTTTGAATTAAGTGGGGGAAAGGGTGGGGTCCTAGCAGACAGAGGAGGTGGGAGCACTCAGCAGGAGCAGAGGACAGTATCAAAAAGAACAGGGTACATCTGGCTCCACTGAAACCTTCTTTAGGAGCCATCAAAAAGCAAGAATGGAGAATAAGAAGAAATGAGGCAAATAGAATCAGATGGGCCACCAAGGACCCCGCACTCTAAGCTAAGGTACCTGGAATTGGACCTTAAGGTGAAAGGGAGGCAGCAGAGGTTTTTCCAAGGTATGTGACAGGATCAGAGCAATGCTTTGGAGAGATCACTATGGTGACCGTGAATGGAATGCATCCCTCAGCTCACGTGGGGACCTGTCAGGAAGCCGGTGCAATTGTCCAGGTTAGAGATGATTACAGGTCAGCCAAAAGACCAGTCATTTCCCAGTTGAAAGGTAATTGGGCATTCTAAAGGCAATCCCAGGGTCGTCAGTGTCCGCAACCATCATTTCCTCCCAGCGCACAGCACGCTGCCAGCTTGCCCAGTGCGAGCAGTTTAAGCAGTTTACAGCTAATCCTCTTCCTCCCCTTATCCTGACCACACTGCATGTTCGGCGCCTGGGTGGGTAAAGCTGTGATTCTGCATGAGGCCTCTATCTTCTTTTCTTGTCCCTTCTCTGGGCCGCCATCAGTCCCCAGAGCCTTCTTACCCTCTCTCTAGCAAACTGGAATTTTGCTAGAACTCTGGCAACACCAAGATGGCCTCCATGGCTCTGAGGCCGAAATTGATTAATCATCACTTTATTCTAGCTATCAGCTCTGCTGCAATTGGCATATTTATTTCTAATCAGCTCTTAAAAATGGCATCGTTCAAAGGTGCTTAACCACATTACTTAATTCTCAGCCTGTATTGCTATTGATTTCAAATATTCTCCTCAAGATATGGCTCATCATTCAATGCAGAAGTCTGTTTATATAATAATCTTATCTGGTTACTAAAATCTGTGAAATCTTTTCAATTGCTTCTAATGCAAGAATGGAGGCTGGTTGCTAAATGAGTCAATTTTACTTTAATTTGGTTTATTTACAGTACATGTTTTAATGCTTCACATTCCCGTCTTTCACAGTGATGCTGAAAATGAAGGCAAATATAGGCAGAGGGAGAGGCCTGTGCTTTTCTCAGTCTGCAGGAGTCGAGGCAGCCTGACTGAGCTCTGTGAAATGGAGCTCTCACGCTCTGCCTGCCAGCAGAAGGGCCTACAGTGGTCCTCCAAAGCCAATAGCAACAGTGTGGTGCCACTGAAAGAGGTCTGGGAGAGTGGGGAGGATCACAGATTTGGTTCATGTCCCTACTCTGCCATTCAGTAAAGATCTGGACATCATGAAGCCTCAGTTTTCTCATCTGTGAAACAGGGATACTGTGACAAGCTTCCAGGTATCTCTGGAGAACCATCTGAGACTAAGAAGTTTAAGTGCACGTGGTAGGTACTTCATACATTCTTTCCAAGCTTTTTGTGCAGTCTCCTGACCCTAAGGATTGGCTTCCCACTGTGTTTAGCTTTTTCCTGGGCTAAATAACTACCCTAACCCCTTTACATCAGAGCACTTCTCCTTATACCCTTTGTTTTGTACACACTGCTAAGTGACAACCTCTTTCTGTGTCTCTTTGATGAAAGTCCAATGGAGGAAATGCAATTGAGCTGGCTCATTGTGAGAACCAGGCCCTTGAGTCATGGGTTGCTGGTGGCCAGATCCCTGGTCCAGTCACCTTTGGCTGGGGAGCAGAGGCCAGGATCAATGGTAGAGAACATGACCATGCCTCTTCTGCAGAGCCTGAAATATGCCAGACACTGGGCTGGGCTCTGGCTATGTGACCTTGGGTCCCGGCTTTGAGTGGCCCCTCACCTTGCTAGTGAGACACAATACGAGCAAATGGAGATGACACAGCATGACAAGTGGATGTCACTAGGCTATGGGAGGAAGGTTGGAATGATAAACAAACCCGACATTCTTTTGTGTTTTTTTTTCTGCCTGCTAGGGATGTGAGAGGAATGGGAACCTCGTGCTGTCTCTGTGTTTCTCCTCTGCCAGACAGAGCTAAGGAGCCCCCTGCCTGCAGCAGGTGGCTCCTGTCTCGCCCCACAATGCTGTGGTTCTCTCTTGGTCAGGTGTGAAAGCAGCCATTTCATGCTCATCTTCCCCAATTAACAACAGCTGGTCCCCTATAAAACCAACGGGTGAGATGGTTTGTTATTGGAAGACAATGCAACATCATTAGGCATTAATGGCTTCAGCCTCATTTCCTGGCCTGAGTTTGAGGGGTTAATGTGGCGGGATGTTGGGTCTCAACCCACAGAGCCACAGGCTCCTCTTCTCTTTTCAGGCATCATCTTCAAGCTTTGTTTTCTGAATCAGTATCTGGGAGGTGGAGGAAACATGGAGGAGGGTCTTGATTTCCTGGAGGGAAATTGTGCAGGAGGCAATGGATCCACAACTGAGAAAAGAGATGATCACGGTATTTCAATTGAAAAAGAACAATTTGAATTCAGAAACTTTAAAAAAATTCTTTCTTGCATCTGGATTAATCAGCCTGTTTCCATCAGCATATGCATAAACACTCATTTCCCCCCCTATTTCTTTAGCCCTGTATCACCTGCTCTAGCTCATTTGAAACTCTTTATGCTCCTGGTTTGAAAGTTAAGAGATGAACCAGGGGCTGTGTTCAGACCAGAGTCCTTTAGCTGGCAATTTAAGAGCTTGACTGAGAGCAATGATCTGGGGCAGGCAGGAGTACAAGCAAGGAGTACAAGCAGGCAGGATACAAGCAAGGAGTCACACTAAACAGATTTGGCATTGAAAATAACTTTGCTAGATTTAGCTGAAAGTGGCCTCCTAATGCAAAAATTCCATCATGGGTCTCTGTGTTTCCTTGTGACTTAAAACCAAAGCATTAATCTGCATATTCCACTTGATCTTAGCAATAGCAATCAATAAGTTTCAACAAGGTCATCTCCCTTTTGGTAAGCAAATCACAAATCTCCATAACATTCATTCATCCATCCATCCATCCATCCATCCATCCATCCATCCATCCATTCACTCACTTAGCAGACATTAAGTCACCGCCTGTTTTATCTACCTATTTGCCCAGCTCTACTGACAAAAACATCTGCTACTCTCAACACCTGCAGTCAAACTAGATGCATCTGATAGATTTCTGTTAAAAGGGAAATTTTCCATTTATCCTTTCCTTCTTTCTTCCACAAAAATTTCCTGAGCATTAATACTTGATATGGACTTGATTAAGATTTGGTTTCTGAACTAAAGAAACAAGGAACCTATCATCTACACAGAGTAATAAAATGGTACCCCCAACAAGAGGAAACCCAAAACTCTGTCAAGGAGTCCTTGGGGTTGCTAGTAGCCAGCTCTTCTGGCATGAGGTTTGGCCAAAGCATTGGAGGTGAACAGAGTCCTTGAGCTGAATTAATGCCTCTTTTTCCTTCTGTGTTTACTTCCCCTTTGTCCTCCCTTGATGTTCAGGCAAATGGATTCTATCTCAGCTCTGCTATGGGAAGCCAACACATAGATGTGAGATCCATCACTGGCCAGAGATTTACTGGGAAAGGAGCATCCTATGGCCATTTGGGTGTGGCAGCACCTTTTGCACCCAACATACTCCAAGGAGAAGGTGACACACCAGGGGCATTTGATCCAGACCCTGTGATGGACCTGCAGTGACATCTCAGCCTATTAGGGTTTTGCACTAATGAAGGAGGACAATTCCTGCCCGTATACGCTGGTAGGGGCAGGTTACAGGGATTCATTGTCTGTCCCATTCACAAGGCACTTAATCAAATAGTGCCTTGAGTACTCACTTTTATTTCCTTCTGGTGGTGTTCTCTAATTTTTCCTGAGAGTAAGTTTAAACCTCTATCTACAGGCACCTAGAGGAAAGACACGGAGACTGATCTGCATTTATTTTATTGTTTTAAAACCAAAATTAGGGCATAAATGCTGGCAAAGGATTGTTGTACCCTTTCTGAGAATGGAAAGCAATCTAGAAAATGTAGCAACATAAATACCAAAAATATTAGTATTTAGGAAATGTAAGTGAACTTCTAAATGGAGACTTCGACTGTCTTCCCAACTTTACCACTTACAAATTGTTTGACCACAAGCAAGTATCCCACCTCTGTGGACATCAGTTTCCTATTTGAAGGTGGACTGTTCTGGAAAATTGATGGTGAATGGTTGCCGGAATCATAATTCACTGCCCCTCTCCACCCCTAGCATTTTCACACTAGTCCAAGTCCAGCATAGAGCTGGTAGCTAGAAGTCCCTCAGCAAGCAAGCCTTGAATGGATGAAAAACGACATTTTACAAGCAGCAGACAAGCTCCAAATGGGCTACCCCCAAGGCTCTTTGCAGTAGGAATTTTGGAAAATCTGTCTAGATGCAGCTTCATCTGGATACTGATTTCCTGCAAACCAGCTGACCTGTATTTACAGTATCTACATTTGTTTTGGAAAAAATCCAAATGTCCACTTAACTGGGCTGGAAGCCAGCATAATCTTCCTATATTGTTTGTAACCATGAGATTAATGGTGGGCCTTGCCCTGAACCTTCTGGTTACATCATTCACCTGGGGGTGTCTTTTCAGTGCAGATAACAATAATGGATGGGTCTTCACTGTGGCAGTTTTAGGAGCCTGGCTTCTGCGGGAAGCAGTGTGGGGATGGAGCTACATTGCTTTGGAGATAGACTATGATGAATGCTGAGATAAGTCCCAAACCCTGCTGTATCTGTCCTGTACCAGCTGCATGATCTTGGGCAAGTTGCCTAACCTCTCTGAACCTCAGTTTTCTCATGTGTAAGGGTCATATCACTTACCTCACACAGTACTGGCAAGGATTAAGCAAAAGATGTCATTCATAAATGCTTGTTCTATCCGTTGATACACAAACTGACCCACACATTTCTGTTACCAATAGAAGGATGGTTGAGCACTTCATCTGATGTTGAATAAGACATCAGTTACAGCTCAACAACAACAACAAACCCAAACACCTTAACAAATGGGCAAAGGACTTGAATAGACATTTTTCCAAAGAAATATATAAATGGACACTAAGCACATAAAGATGCTTAATGGCACTGACCATCAGGGAAATGCAAATTAAACCCACAATGAGACACAACTTCATACCCATTAGGGTGGCTATAGTAGAGAGAGAGAGAGAGAGAGAGAGAAAGGAAGGAAGGAAGGAAGAAAGGAAGGAAGGAAGAACAAAAGAAAGAAAGGAAAGGAAAGAGAAAGAAAGAAAATAAGTGTTGGTGAGGGTGTGCAGAAATTGGAACTCTGTAGACTGCTCTTGGCAATGTAAAATGGTTTGCCACTATGAAAAAAAAGTATGATGGTTCCTCAAAAAAATTAAACAGAATTATGACATGTCCCAGCAATTAAACTTCTGGTTACATACCCAAAATAAGTGAAAGCTGAGATTCAAACAGCTATTTGTACATCCATGTTTATAGCAGCATTATTAAAAACAGCTGAAAGGTAAAAGCAATAAAAGTGATTGCAGATGAAAAAATAAAGAAAATGTGGTCTATGCATACACTGAAATATTATTCAGGCTTAAAAAGGAAGGAAATCCTGACATATGCTACAACATGGATGAAACTTGAAGACACTAAACTAAGTGAAATAAGTCAGTGACAAAAGGACAAATACTGTATAATTCCACTTACATGAGGTACCTAGAGGAGTCTGCTGCATTAAGACAGTACAATAGAAGGTTGGTTGCTAGGAGTTGAGGGGAAAGAGGGAATGGAGTGATAGTGTTAGGTGGGTACAGAATTTCAGTTTGGGAAGATGAGAAAGTTCTGGAGAAGCATGGCCAAGATGGTGACCAGTCACAATAATGTGAATATACTTAATGCCACTGAATTGGACACTTAAAAATCATTAAAGTGGTAAATTTTGTGATATGTACATATATATAGTCACAATAAAAATTCTAAAAAATAGAACATGGGTTGTAATGTTATTTCTAATAAAGAAATCAAATTTCTCAGGGTTTTGATTTCCAAAGGGACTTCAACATTCCCTGATTATTTTTATTTGCAAAGATGATGACAATGGTGATTAAAGGTGATGATCTCAATCATAGCAATTTTACAGGTTTTTGAACCATCAGAGTCTATCTTATTTCTTTCTCACTAAGGAAACACCTTTTTTATAGATGAGGAAATTGAGGTTTGACAAGGACTCGCTCCTAGGCAAGGACCTCGAGGTCACCCAGCTCTTTGCTCGGCAGAGCCAAAATCATCAAATGGTTAGAGTTGTGTGGGCTAGTTACTGTGTACTTGGGCTGAACACAGGAACAGGAAGAGTCTCATCTACTCAATGGACATCTCCATACAGGCAGAGTTATCCAGGCTCTCCAACTGAGTTCTCAAGGTCAGGGAACTCCCAGTCATGTTGAGGAGTTCTCAATAAGCAGCTGACCTCTGCCAGCCCCTCCTCCACAGGACACAGGCCGAAAAGGGTTGTGGGATTTCTTCAAGGGGGTCATCAATTCCTTACAGAAGATTGATCCTGACTGAACTAGGGACACTGGCAAATATCAGTAGCCTAGACACTCACAGACCTGGATACTGGTCTTGGTTCTATCAGTAGCTTCCTGTGTGACCTGGGGTAAACCACTAACCTCTCCAGGCCATTGGTTTCTCTCTGTACTTTGTACCACTCAGGAGATTGATCTCAAAAGCTGGAAGTGGATGGAAAGGACTGTGTGAGCAACAAAACATGCATATGAGGGTCGTGTGTCCACTCAACAAAGGAAGGAAGAGCCACAGGCTAGGGCAGTTTCAAAAGCACAACTAAAGATTCATGCTCAATCAGCATTCATTAGACATATTTATGTCTGGTTTTCTGCCAAGCATGTTTACAAATGGTATTCTACTTACTACTTACACAGCCTTGTAAGGTAGGCATTGTTATCCTATTTTCGAAGTAAGTCTTAAAGGAGTTAAGAAATGTGCTCAGGCTCATGCAGGTACTGAGATATTGACAGGAACACATGTCTGCCTCCTTCAGAGCCACTGAGTCAGGTTTCCTCCCTGGAGACTGCGGTTTACACCAGTATGAATGCCAGGTGCTGCATGCAAAGATGAAGATACAGTCTCTGCAATTGTGGAGAGTCCCATCAATAGATAATTCCAATGTGCTCTGGTGTATTCTAGGTACTCTGGCCATAGCATCTTTGCCACGCACTTCTTTGCTGCAAGCATTTTTGCCACCAAATTTTTTGATACATAATTAATTGTCCGTAAGGCAATTTTTCCATAAAAAGGATAACTGGTTGACAACTTGTTGGGTTTTTTAATCAGTTTGGTTTCATTTTCACATTAATGAAGTTCTCACAGTTACTCCCACTTTATATCACATATAAATCTTATACATTATCCCTCATCATGGTCTATACAGTGATGGGTGGACATGGAGGTGGTCTTAACATAGTGTGCATTTCTTCTAAATGATGATGATTTGCCCCAAGAGTTGGTCTCTCATTTTTAAACACAGTGCATTGCTAGGAGAAAGAGAGGCTGAGGGCCCTCACAGAGGGCACAGAGTTGAACACAAATTTCATATAGAATGAAGGTAGGTGCTCAGGTACAATCCACAAAATAAAATCTGTTATATGTGCAGGATCACCATGAATGTACACACATTTTATATGTACTCAAATATTTTGTGTTTCACAATACAGTGTTTCTAATTTTGTTATGTCCTTCTTAATGTCTCTCTTCTATTTTTCACAATTTTATCTTTTTGCAGCAAAATTGTTCAATGACATTATGCAGCAAAAATGTTCATGGCAAAATGCTTGCAGCAAAGATGACTAAAGCAAAGGTGTATATAGTGAAATTACCTGAAACAACTGTGGTGAGTTCTGAACTAAGGAGCATTGCAGGGGCCCAGAGCAAGGGGTATGTACCCAAGGTGCTAGAAAGGATTTCTGGAAAACCTGTATATGAGATGGACTGTGAAGTGTGCCATAAGAGTTGGCCAGGTAAGGAAGGGTATAAAGGTGTTCCAGGCAGAGTTACCTGTGTGAGCAACCACACTTAGGCATGGACGAGCATGCTGTGTTTGCAGAACCAGATTTCTGGTCCATCTACAGTATTGAGCTGAAGGTAGGGAAGAAGATAGAGCTGAAGAAATGGGCAGGGCCTCTGGTATGGCCCCAGGGGCTTAGGTTGCATCCTATGGGTAATTGGAAGCCATGAGAAAATTAAAAATCCAGAAACCTTTGGCACACACACATACTTAGACTAAGAGAGAGAAGACTTTGGATGCAGCACTGAGAATGGGTGGGGGTAGTGATGGGCACACATGTCGGAGGAGAGCCTGGGATACTTGTTCAGAGGCCATTGAATGGTCTTGGCAAGAGCTAAGAGGGCCTTGAATTCAGCCTGCTATAAATCCATATCCTCTAATGCAGGGCCAGGCAGCAGTGAGAGATGGTCTAGAGGGTGGGTTCCAGAGTCAGGATGCCTCATCCCAGCTCCAGCAGTCATCAGCTGTGCAGTCTGGGGTGTTGATTTCACCTACATGTACTTTGAATACTTCTGCTTTTAAGTAGAGATGGCACTAGTAACACACAGAATTGTGGTGAGGACTGAGTGAGGGAGGAGCAGGCAAAGGGAAGGCTGGGGTGCAGGCAATGGAGGGAGCTCAAACACTGCATGTGGCCTGCCTGTGTGAAAGGGGCACCTCTTCCCATCCCTGTGAAGGCTCACCACTGCTCCCTCCATGCCTCCTCCCCACCCAAGCCTCAAGGAAGGGGGTGGGCAGTTTAGTATTAAATGGCCTGGATGAAATGTATTCTACTGGCAATTGCCTTCATTGCCTGCTGTAAAAACACATCTATATTTAAATATGCTGGGATAATTCTTAAGTTTTATTAGTGCTTAAATATTTTGGCATGTTTATTTCTCCTGGAACAATTATGGAGGTTTCATTGTTTTACGCACAAAAAAAAAAAGAGACTAAATCTCCTTTTACAATAAACCCCCTGACAGGTTGAGTATGGCGTTATCTCCAGCATGTGTCCCATTATTGTCTAGCCAGCTCTCAGGGTGCAGAAGCAGAACTGGGGAAGGAGGTGATGGTCCTCAGAGCAGGGCCTTGTACATGGCCCTGGATGTCTCCTTTTTGTCACTCCCCATTGGCTCTCTGCCTTCCGTACTGTGACTGTCCAGGTAGACCTGTGTTCTCTGGCTTCCCATCGAGACTGGCCAGTGGGCACCTCTGACAGAAGATCCCAGGGAGGGAAGAAAAAGAAGTTGGAGTACTGGGCTTCTGGCTTCTTCCCTTTAGAGTCACCAGGGGCTCCTGTCCAGCCAAGCAGCTATCACCCCCGCACTCTGCTGTCTCCCTGTTGTAGTAACTGCTCCCTCATCAGGTACCATCAGATCCAGCATGGGAAAGGCACTCCAATCCATGTGCTGCTCTGGTTTCACGGCTGCTTCCACCCAGTCCTGATCTTGTAAACAGTCCCTTATTAGCATCCCCTAATGACCCCATCTGAGTAAGCCAGCTGCTCCTGTGGGGACCCTGATGGACACAGCCCTCTGCAGGCATTTGTTATGAAGGAAGCACCTGTGCATTTGACATTTTTGTTAATGCACATAAAAACCCCATAAGTGAAGAGGGCAAGTTGGGCTGATTTCCCTTGTTTTATTGATAAAGTTAATTTGATAGATGCTGAGAAAGCATGAGGCTCATCTTTCTTCCACCTTGAAGTAGATCCCACTCTCACCTGCTACACAAACCTGGCTCAGTGATGGGGGTAGAGAGACTGGCCTGGTATTCGTTTTAACTATGTGACCTTGAACAAGTTACTTAAACTCCCTGGATCTCTGTTTCTGCTTTGTATCTTGGAGATAATACTTGCTGGGCAAGGCTCAGAGCCAAAATGACCACAGTAGCTTTACAGTAATAATAATAATAATAATGGATTACTGAGTATGTTTCATATGACTGAGACTATTCTAAACACTTCATGTATAATATTTGGTTGAGGTAGGTAAAGGTATTATTATCACCATTTGACAAATGTGGAAATAAAGGCACAAAAAGTGGATCCTTTCCCTTTTGCCATTGCTGGCATTTTAACACAGGCTATTGGACCCCAAGCCCACTGTCAACACTCATAGAGGGGGAACTAAAGAAGGCCTCAGGGTACAACCAGCCCAGGTGACTACAGGTGGGGATGTGAGGTCTGGCTAGAGCAAACACCCTGGCCAGGATCACACAGGAATAGGGAGCCAGGCCTCCAGGCCGCAAATTCATGATTTGTTTCTTGTGGCGTTACCCAAATACAATCTACCATGGATCAGCACTTGAATCTACTTCTCCAAGTGGTTGGTTTCTCCTTCACTCCTCTTCCATGTGAACAGAGGGACCACTAACCCCATTGAGCTCTGGAATCTGGGGAGTCGCCAGGCCCTCCTACACACCAGTACTGATGTAGGCATTTGCTCTCTGAGGGCACAGCTGGTGCCCAGCAGCAGCACTTTTCTCGTGAAGAGCTGGGTTGCACATCTGGAAGTCCAGTTTGCGGGTGAACCAGCCCCTCACCTCCCACTCGGAGGGCAGGAGAAGGCCTGAACTAGCTTAGGTAAGAGAGGGATGAAAGTGGGTTTTGAGGCTGAATGGAGTGCCGGTTAAGTTGTGTGTGCCATGGACACTCCGAGGGTCAATGCCCACCTCAGCCAAGGCCTTGCTGTGTGGCTTTGGGTAATTTAGTTCTCCCCTTTGTGTCCTGTTTCCTCATCTGTAAAATTGGACATCCATAACAACACATGACTTATAGGCAGGTGTGGTATTAAAATATCTAACTAGTGGTACGCACAGGCACTGACCAATTAGAACCAAGTCCAGCCATAAACACTAGTGTGGTGGTCCTGCAGCCAGTGAACTGATTGCCTAGAGTCACAGAGAAATGCTTGCAACAGGTCACATAGCACATGCTCCATAAACAGAAGCCATTGTTTTATTTGTAAATTTCATAAGCTCTGGTTTCCTCCAGGTTGTGACATTTTCAACATTTCAATTCTTTACAGCAGGCACATGGTAGAAATTTCATTACTGCAACTCTACGTACCAGGGAAATGCCATCCACTATGTGGAGAGATTTAATTCAATCCTTCAAACACTGGGTGAGCAGCCCCTCTGCACGCAGCCCTGAGAAAAGAATAGAGCAGCTTCTGTTCTCAAGGAGACCCCAGATCCAGGGGAAAGACACACAAACATGCCAGGATAAGTAAATCAGGAAGAAAGGAACACTCAGTGCAGGGACAGGAGGCTGCGCTGGAACAAATGACAGGCTTTGAGTGCAGGTCCTTTTTCTATTTCCTAGCTGTGTGACACTGGGCAAGTCAGCTAACCTCCCCCTTACCCTCCTGCAACACTGTTCCTGATCTGTTAAATGGGAGTATTAATATTTCTCCCAAGGGGTTGCTATGGGGACTCACTGAGGTTCTGCCCTGTTGAAGCAGCTTCACAGAGCTTAACACCATATACTCCTCTCCCCACAACACCCACTGGCCTGGGACTCTGGAGGAAGGAAACCTCACTCCAGTTTAGGTGGTCTGGAGAGGCTTCAAAGAGGAGGTGGCATCTAGCCATCTTGAAGAGTGAGATGGGCTTTGAGGGGTGGAGAAGGTAGAGGGAAGAGTCCACAGGAAGGCAAAGAGATGGAAGGAAGGGTTTACGGGGCCCCAGAAAACAACCACAGGCAGCAGAGAAGGCAAGCGTCCCTGAATAATGGAGGGGAGCCTTGAAGAAGTTGACCCTGAGAGCCATTGCTCATGGGTTTTTGTTGATCATTCTTGTGAACCCATCATAATTTTGAGTGGGAAGAGTGGCTTTCACCTGCAGAATGTCATCTGATCTGACTCCAGATGCAAATCTCAACAGAAGCTGCAATGTGGCTCCTGCCCATGAAGAAATGGAAAGGGAGATCTGAGTGGGGTTGGCCTACGAGAGCCATGGGAGAGCTGACAGCAGGGTGGGACATGTACTGGAAGGCATCCTGTCCCAGGCAGACCACTTGGGCAGGGACTTGGGCTCTGGGACAAAAGGCCTTTCCCCTAGCTTAGGAGATATTGGGAAAAGAAGGAGGGGGTGGGAAGGAAGGGAAACCTTGAAAAAGGAGGCTTGGGGAGGGATTGAGGGAGGCAGAAACCTCTTTGTTCTCACTCAAGTGGCACAACGGGGCCTGGGAGCTCCTTCGACCAGGTGCAGGGAGTCTGGCCTCTGGCTGACCAGGTGGGCTTGAGAAATGTCACCACTGTCTGGGTCTTGGTTCTTACTCTTCACAATTTGGTTGTGCCCCACTCCCAGCACTGTCAGATATACTTTAGGGAGACTGGAAAACAAGACAGGAGGGAAGCCTCCAAGCCAAAGGAAACTCCTCTCCTATTATCCTGTTCTGTAGACAGAGTTAGTGGGAGGGAAGGAAAGAGTCTGAATCTCACCTCCAGGTAGGAGAGAAGTTTCAGTGCCGGTCTGATTAGTGGTTATGCATCAGAAAAAGACCAGATTTAATGTTGGAGAGAAAGTCAGTTCTGAAGGCCCTAAGAACACTGTTCCTGGAGAAAAGCGTGTTCTCTCTCCATCTCAGCTCCTATGTGGTTGTGTCTCAGCTTAGCAGTTAGGATAGTGGCCACAGTGCCAGCAGGTGCTCTCAGCATGTGTGATTGTGATAACTAAATCCCAAAATGGGATCTAGGAAGAAACTTAGCTCATCCTCTCCCAGGCCATCCTTTGTGCAGATAGCAAGATTAAAGCCATCCAGAGCAGCAAAAGCACAACCAGATGGAGAAAAGTCCAGATTAGAGCTAGGACCAGGCCTCCTCCCTTCCAGATCTCTCTACTTTGGACAATGTTATTTCTGTAGAAGAGCTCACAAGTGAACTTCAAGGAATTCAGACCCTGCCTGACATCTGATGCAAAATGTCAGGTATCTACATTTTTAGGGAAAGAGGACCCATAGCTTTCATTGGGTTTCTTTTATTATAAGTATACTTTATTAATTATGCTATCACAGTTGTCCCAATTTTTCCCCCTTTGACTTCCTCCACCCAGCACCCCCACTCCCTCAGGTGATCCTCACACCATTGTCCGTGTCCATGGATCATACATGTATGTTCTTTGGCTATCTATTTCCTGTGCTGTATTTTATGTCCCCATGACCATTCTTTAATTACCAATTTGTACTTCTCAATCCCTTCACCCCTTTTGTCCATCTTCTCAACTCCCCTCCCATCTGGCAACCATCAAAATGCTCTCTGTATCCATGATTCTATTTCTGTTCTCCTTGTTGGTTTATTTATTTTTTTAGATTCAATTGTTGATAGATATGTATTTGTTGTCATTTTATTGTTCATATTTTTTATCTTCTTATTCTTACAGGAGACCCTTTAATATTTCATATCATACTAGTTTGGTCATGATTAACTCTTTTAGCTTTTTCTTGTCTTGAAAGCTCTTTATTGGTCCTTCATTCTATATGATACTTTTGCTGGGTAGAGTAATCTCAGCTGTAGGTACTTGCTTTTCATCACTTTGAATATAGCCTGCAAAGTTTCTTTTGAGAAATCAGCTGACACTCTCATGGGGGCTCCCTTGTAGGTAGCTATCTGTTTTTCTCTTGATGCTTTTAAGACTTTCTCTCTTTGTCTTTAACTTTTGGGATTTTAATTATGATGTGTCTTGGTGTGGTCCTCTTTGGGTTCATCTTACTTGGGACTCTCTGTGATTCCTGGGCTTGTACATATAATCAGTTCACCAATTAGGGAAGTTTTCTGTCGTTATTTTTTCAACTAGGTTTCCAATTTCTTGCTCTCTCTCTTCCCCTTTAAGCACCCCCATGATACAAATGTTAGTACCCTTGAAGTTGTCTCAGAGGCTCCTTATATTATCCTCATTCGGGGGGATTCTTTTTTCTCCTTGCTATTCTGATTGGTTGTTTTTTTCTTCCTTATATTCCAGATCACTGATTTGATTCTCAGCTTCATCCACTCTGATATTGATTCCCTGTAAATTGTTCTTTATTTTAATTAGTTCAACCTTCATTTCTGACTGGGTCTTTTTTTATGCTGTTGAGGTCCTCGCTAAGTTCCTTGAGCATCCTTATAACCAGTGTTTTAAACTCTGTATCTAGTAACTTGCTTGTTTCCATTTTGTTTAGTTCTTTTTCTGGAGTTTTGTTCTATTCTTTCATTTATACCATGTTTCTTTGTCTCCTTATTTTAATAGCCTCCCTGTGTTTGCTTCTGTGTATTAAGTAGAGCTGCTACATCTCACAGGTTTGGTAGAGTGGCCTAATGTAGTAGGTGTCCTGAAGGGTACAGTGGCACAGCCTCCCCTATTACTCAAGCTGGGTACTCGAGGTGTGCCCACTCTGTGGGCTGTATATACCCTTCTATTGTAGTTGAGCCTTGATTTCTGTTGGCACATCCAAGGTCAGCCACCTCCTGTGTTCCATGCAGAGTCACATAGCATTAGCTACAAAGTGTTCTGCAGTTGGTTGCTACTTCTGCTGGGATTGGGGGTGCCCAGGTGAGGCCAAACTGTGAACTGAAGCTGCCTGATGCTAGTGCTGGCCTGGGGGCAACTTAGTGATGGGGGGCACTTTGTGGAGGCAACAGGGCTTGCTGAATTCAGATGCTGCTTGTTTAAGAGAATTTAGAAAAAATCTGAATCATGGGCAAGACAAGCCATTTGTATGGAAAAGTCACTGGAAGCATCTTGGTTGGGCCTGAACATTGGGTGGGGCAAACAGTATGAGTCAGTTTGATGGAGTCTCAGATATGACACCCATCTGCCAGCTCTGTGGCTCTGTGAGATCAGAGGGAAGGCTCAGAAAAAGAACAATGGCCTCTGCCAGCACTTCTGTTTGGAAGAAAGCTGCCCCCACCACCCAGCTCTTGTCCCGTTGTTGGACAATTCAGATCCTCCATATAGGTCTCTGGTGCCTTTCAGTTTGCAGCCCCATGCTGGAGCTCAGAGGGAGAAAGTAAGTCTGCATATAGGACTTTTAAAAGGAACTGCTAGGGAGTCCAGCAATTTCTGTCTTTCACAGACTTAATTCCCTCTAATTTTTGCTGCCAGAAGTTATGGTGGCTTCTCTTTCTGTCACTGGAAACCTGGGGCGAGGGTCTATTGCGAGATCAGGACCCTTCGCTCCTGAGATATCCCTTCTGATTTTATCCAACACATGTGGGTGTGGGACCAGCTCAATCCTCATCTCCACCCCTCCTACCAGGCCCAGTGTGGTTTCTTCTTTAATTCCATAGTTGTAGGACTTCCATTCAGCTAAATTTGTGACAGTTCTGAACGATGGTTGTTCTATAGTTTAGTTGCAATTTTGATATGGCTGTGCGAGGAGGTGAGTTGTGTTTACCTACGCTACTATCTTTACTGGAAGTCCTCAATAGATTTCTTGATGATTCGTATCTTCATCCCCCAAAATGTCTTCAGGAAAAAAAATTAGCAGCAGGCACTCACGGCTGTGTTCTGCAATTCTCCTGCCTAGAAGCAGGGAGCCCCCACAGCCCTGCTCATAGGCAGAAGGCAGCTCCTATTTTCAGTCTGGAATTCTGCTGTTTTCACAGTAAGGCAGTTCCTTTTCCATGTCTCTGACACATTTTCCTGGGCCCTGAGCTGGGATGCTAACACATGCTTGCTCACATCTCCTCCTCTCAGCTCATCCCACACAGTGGCCCCTCCCCCAGAACCCTGGGAACTCGCAGCAGAGTTGCTGTAGGAAGATGCCAGAATCCCATTGCCACATCCATCTCCCTCTCATTTTTGTCTGAAATGCTGAGAGAGCTCTGGGCTCATTCTCATTAAAAAAAAATTTTTAACCCAAGGATTTTTTTAATTCATTTTAAAGAGAGAGGAAGGGAGGGAGGGGGGAGAGAGAGAGAGAGAGAGAGAGAGAGAGAGAGAGAGAGAGAGAGAGAGAAAAACATCGGTGTGAAAGAGAAACATTGATTGGTTGCCTCCCATATGTGCCTGACAGGGGATCGAACCCAAAACCTAGGTATGTGCCCTAAGGGAGGATCAAACCCCTAACCTTCTGGTGTTTGGGATGATGCTGTAACCAGCTGAGCTACCTTGCCCGGGCTCATTCTCATTCTACAGAGGGAAAAATGAAGCCCAGAAAAGGAAAAGACCATTCTCATATTCACACCTGTTCTAAAAGTAGAATATTACTAGGAAAATCACACGGGCCCCTGAATTCTGCAGTTTCTTCCTCCATGAAGTCTAACTGTGAGGTTGAGCATTTTGAATGAGGGCTGGCATGTTGCACTGGCTGTTGGTCTGAGCTCTTCCTGGGGGCTGCAGACTGAAGGCTCCACCATTGTGGGTACAGTCTGCCCAGCGATCCATATGAACCTCATGCAGACAGGTTTGATAAGCCAGGACTATACAGAGAACACAAAAGTACAGGTTCACTTACTGACTCATTCATTCATTCATTCAACCAATATTTATTAAGTTTCTATAATAAGTTTTATGCCAGGGTCTGGTGAGACAATGATCACTAAGGTAGGCCCTAAGTGCTGAGACTTACACTGTCACAGAATAAGAGCACAATTGGACTCCTACTACATGTGGTTCCTTACAGAATTTGCAGCCATGTAAGCATATTCAGCAACCTGGAGATTACATACCGTGAGACCGGATCTTAACTTCCAGTTACTTCTTACTCAGTTATTGGTGAAACCCATGATTTGAATTAGCTGCAGGAGCCTTTTCTTCCTCCCTTTCTTTTCTCCTTCCTTCAGGCCTTAATACGCACCATATGCTACGAAAGATGCTGGGAATGCAAAAGGAGGTTCTCAGAAGGAAGCCCACTGGAAATCAGATCATTATAATGCAATGTGACAGTGCTTTGGTGATCAGCAAAACTGGGGTATTATGGGAGCTCAGAAGAGGGGCCTGCAGCTCACAAGAGAACAACTTGGTCAACTTCTGCAGGGAGGTGACGTCGGCACTCCTTCTTTCACCTCTCTGAATACCTACCATGTTTTAGGTATTGTGCTGAGGGCTGTGTGTGAGCAGTGAGGGGAACAGGCCAGACCCCTCTTGACATGCACCTCTTGTCCTAGGGGCTGTGACTTGATCACCCCATCCCAGTTGTATATTTCCACTACCACAGCACAGCTCCTGCCCAGCCTCCTTTCTGTACCCCTTATCTCTCTTGCTCATCTTGTCTGGGGAGGAGGGAATTGTCCAATACACCTTCAAAGGGTCTCCTCACTCATGGGAGGATGCTCATTTTCTGCCCTTAGAACCACTTAGAATTCCAGTCTTCATCTACTGCCTTTCTGCTGTTCCACTACTTTCTGGAGCACAGAGCTGAGAACAACTGCCTGCCTGCCTGCCTGTGTACATGCCCTGCAGAGGGCCTAACCCAGTGACCTACTGCATAAAGAATCCTCCATGGCCCACTCTGTCCCTCCCAGAGCCACCTCTGCGACCTGACACATTGCAAGGGCCAGTAGGGACTGGGTGTGAGCAGGATGAGTACTTCTGGGTTGCACCCAAAGGAAGTGTTTCCTCCACCCTTCTTCATGTCACCCCTACTGTTAAAGTGCCCTGAGTTTGCAGTGCTGGGGTTTTAAATCACGTGTGCTTTATATGCCATTAGTGTAATTCAGAAGTGAAATCAATTGAACCTGTTAATTAAATACCATTCAGGCATGAAGTGGTTTAAATAATATAAGCAATATAGCCATTGCACTTAGCAATAGGTATTTTATATTTTTAAATAAGATTTTATTATTCCAAACAAATTTTGATGGAAAATAAAACCCCTGAAAACTGACCAATGTCCTGCTTATCAGTCTCCACACTGTTCAAGGAGAGCAACGGAGTTAAAATTAAAACTTGGCTTTTATGCTCCTAGAGATAGTTTCTGGTGGTGAAGTACAAACACTATTCACTGTGGATTTGCTGTGTGATCCTAAGCAAGTCACTCTACCTCTCTGCTCTAGCCTCCTCATCTATAAAATAGGGGTATTACCTGAATTACAGAAATGGAAAAAGAAACTTAAAAAGTGAGGGTAGTTTTTGTGTACTGTCATGTGATCATTTGCTTGTTTTTTGTCTTTGTTTTTCTATATTTGTAGCCCTCTTCACACCACAGGATTGGAAGGTTGGAGAAAGGCAGGATGCTGTCCCTATATGAAGGGTCACTTCTCACTGCCTTAATCTCTAAGGGGACCCAACTTCCAAAAACTGAGAAATGATCTCTCCTACAGGGTTCCCAAAGGGAAGCAGAGGAATCTTCTACATTTCAGGCTCAAGATTTCTACACTTCTCCATCCAAGGTAAAATGCAGTTTTCAAGGGGCACAGGAGTTTGTTCCTGGGTTTAGGATGACAGGGACCATAGGCAGGCTTACCTTCACAAACCAGCCCTGGCTTCTGCAGCTTTCTCGCCCCATCCAGAGCCATCACTTTGAATTATACATGAGGCACTTGCAGGAGCTGTGATGATTTTTCAAATTATTCTCTAATTGATGAGAAGGGCTTTGATAAATTGCTATAGAACCAGGAGCATCTGATCACAAGGAATTCTGTCTTGTTCTTCCTTGACAGATGTTTATTTGACTTTAAGGGGGTGCAGGGTCCAAAGGAATTACTTCTCTCTCCTGGAACTTTTATTGTATTGAGGGGGAACAAAATTAAACAGATATCCCATCGTTTTGTTTTTAAATCCAAACAAGGAAAATTTTCTAAGGTTGGAAGTCTTGTGCCTGCCACATTCAGATGAAGGGTCTTGGTGGCAGGGAGCTAAAGTGCAAGGTTTGTGTACATCCTCAGACCTTGCTTTTCCATTATGTCCTTCTCATGCCTGCTGAAACAGAATGAGGAAGCACAGACACCAATCAACCAGAACATCAGAAGGGGTGTCATCACCAGTCCAAATCAGAGGCCCACTGGACAGCCATTAACATTGACTTGCTGGATTATAGCGGGGTCCCTGGGCCCCAGAGGAGGACAGCATAGTGGTAGAGTATGTAGGGGAGAAGGGCAATAAGGCAGGGGGTCTTGAACAGTACTTTTTTGTTAATGGTATGATGTTTCAAAACCAGTGTGCTTATACCAGCACAGTTCTGGAAGTTGGAATGTCCAAGATCAAAGTATCAGCAGATTTGGTGTGTGGTTGAGGAGCTGGATCCTGCTCCATAGACAGCTATCTTCTCACTCTGTCCTCATGTGGCAGAAGAGCCCAGGAACTCTCCGGGGCCGCCTTTAAAAGGGCACTAATCCCATCAATGAGGGCTCCACAGTCATGACCCAATCACCTTCCAAAGGCCTCACTTTCAAATACCATCACATTGGGGATTAGGTTTTAGCATATGCATTTTGGAAGGACATAAACACCCAACCTTTAGCACAGGAACTCACCTCTTTTCTTCTTGCTCTCTTGAGCTCTATCCCCTGAAACTATTTTATTATTATTATTTATTAATTATTGTATTTTTTCTATACAAACCACTGTGAACCTACTTTTACCACACCCTATATTTAAGATGTCAATACTCCCCAAATTGTTCTATAGATTTAATGCATGTCCAATCAAAATCCCAGCAGAATTTTTTAATAGATATAGACAAGGTGATTCTAAAATTTATAATAAAAGGAACCAGAACTAGAATAGCCATAACAATTTTGAAAAAAATTTTTGGAGGACTCACACTATCCAATTTTAGGACTTACAAAGTTCCAGTAATCAAGACTGAAAGGCATTGGTGAAGGGACAGATGCATACAAATCAACAAAACAGAATAAATAACCCGGAAGTAAACAAAAACATGATTAATTTCTAAAGATTCACTGGAGGTAGGATTATCTTTTTAATAAATGGTGTCAAAACAATTGAACACCCATGGGTGGGAGGCAGAATCTCACTCACTCATTCTTTGTTCAGAATAGACAGAGTTTTGGCTAAGATGGAGATGTAGCTAAACACAGCTCACCTCCTCACACAATCACAGCAAAAATTACAACTAAACTACAAAACAACTGTCACCCAGAATGGTCAGAAAATCGAGCTTATGGAAGTCTGACAACCAAGGAATTCCAGAAGTCATATTCATTCAGACAGGTAAGAGGGTCAGAGACACAGAACACAGAGTGGGATGGTTCCACACCCATGTGTGGGGGGCAACAATAGGGTGGGATATCTCAGACACAACCAGACCACCCAGTCCAGGGCTCCAGTGTCAGGAACATAAGACCCCATAACTTCTAGCTATAAAAACCAGTAGGGGTTGGAGCAGTGGAAGAAACTGCAGGATTCTTGGGCATCTTCTCTTAAAAGGCCCACAACAGACTTAGAACTTAGTCAGACTCATTCACTCTGAGCTCCAGCATTGGGGGAGCAGCTTGAAGGGCACCAGTAGCCTATAGGGAGAAACTGTAGTACCTGTCATCAGGGTGAGTGCTGGGGGAAAGCTTCCTCCATGATGAAACTCCAGAGGCCATTGTTCCTTTTCTGAGCCCTGACCCACACAGAGTCACAGATCTTTGGAACCATATCTGAGACTCCATCAACCTG